>PVIA01009653.1:0-59013 GCA_004024845.1 Tonatia bakeri
ATAGACAGTAGGTAGAAAATAGACAGGGGGAGGGTAGGAATAGTATGGGACATGTAGACACTAGAGAACTTATGACACATGGACATGAACTAAAGGGGGGAATGAGGGTGGGAGGGGATGGGCAGGGTGGTGGGGAGTGAGGGGGGAAATTGGGCCAACTGTAGTTGCATAATCAATAAAATAAAGAATTAAAAAAAAACAGGAAAAAAAGTCTATTCAGCTTCAAATACATTTATTTATTAAAAGAAAGGAAATACATCTCAGAGTGCAAAGCCAAATACTCAGAGGGTGTAATCAATTACAGGATGGAATGATAGATTCGGAACCACTTTCAGGGAGAAAAACCAGATCCTTACTAATCGGGGAACATTCCCTAGAATAAGAGGCCCTGACAGCCTATGCTTGGCTAGATTTCAGAATCACTATTTACAGGTATTTACTGAGTCTCACACTCTTCCCCCCCTTTAAATAATGCAAGCAACTGATACGGTTATCCTGCCTTTGTCTAAACATTATACAGTGGGGGTTTGCTAGTTCACTTGTTTGTTTTTAATTTCGAGATCTCAAGATCAAGAGTATCTGCAGTTGAGAAGCTGCATCTCCATCTGAACTTGATGAAGATTAGCAGGTCATGGAATTCAGTCATGAGACTGCCCATGTTCTTTAGCCAAAACCACCAGGATACACCTTCACTGGAACAAGTGAGTTTATTGACTTATTACATTGAAAGATAATGCACACTACGTGGAACCATGGGACATCGTAGTAAGAGGATGTCGGAAAGGACTAACAGAGGATTTAGGTTTGTGTTTTTCAGTTTGAAGGGAGGTTCCAGGAAGTGAGATTTTGCTCTGAATTTGATTCTCTCAGGAGTAATTTTAAGACTGGGTATCTTAATATTACCTAGAAGGAGAAAATAATGGAGTAAGTCTATACCAATGATTGGTAAGTAATTATTGGATGCTTAGTAAGGGGAAGGAGTGCTCACTACTTTTTGTGGTTTTCATAATGATCTTGCTTATGTTGTGCTTAGACAAAATTATGTAATGCTATTTTTTGGTCTCACTTTATTATAATTTCATAGTGGCCTTCTTTTGTGTTGCTATTCTGTGAGATTACTTACATACAACAGAAGAATACCATGGCCTAGTTGAGAATACCAGGTCACAATACTGTGACTTAATACTGTTAGTACTAGGCCAATCCCTGGATGTCAGGAGCTGATTTTCTCTTTTTTCTCTAGTCATTTCTCCTCTTTCACTCTAGTCTTTCATCCTTCTACCATATCCAGTCTGAAAGTTAGTTATACTTCCTAACAGAACCAAATTCAGAGCAAAACCCCATTGCCTTCAACATCATGAGATGAAATATTTGGGGGTTCTTGAAAGAGTGTGAGTGTATTTTGCATATAGCATGGTCTATTATCATTGTGTCCAGAGAACAGGTTGTGGTGGATTATTATATTAATGTTTCCTAATAAATCATGCCCCAGAGGACCCATGTACCTCTGAAGTCTACTCCTGCATTGGTTTGAGCTTGGCCATATGTTCAATTATAATGCACTAGTATACTTTAATTTTTTTAAAGATTTTTATGTACTCATTTTCAGAGGAGAGGGGAGGGAGAAACAGAGGGAGAGAAACAGCAATGTGTGGTTGCCTCTTGTGTGCCCCCAACCGGGGACCTGGCCCACAACCCAGACATGTGCCCTGAATGGGAATTGAACCAGTGACCTCTTGCTTTACAGACCAGCACTCAATTCTCTGAACCACACCAGCTAGGGCCATTAATATACTTTAAATAAATACCAAACCTACTAGTGGATGCCAGCCAATACTACAAAGAAGGTGATTTAGTTTGTTTAATTCTGTACTACCTGGCTGTTATTTGCTACCTTTTGAGCATGCTGACCCATAAGTGAAAGTGCAGCTGAGTAGTATTCTATTGTGAAAATGCCCCATAGCTGTTTTATCCACACATCCGTTGATGGACATTTGGGCTGCTTCATATCTTGGTGATTATAAACAACACTGCAATGAATATAGGGGTGCTTATGTTGTTTTGTGTTAGTGTTTTGGGTTCCTTCACATGTATTTGAAATGGGGTCACTGAGTCGAAAAGCAAATAGTGGGGGGTGGAGTTAGAGGATATTGAACAAAAAGGAAGAAGTACTCTTGGACATGGACAACCAGTGGTGATCGCCGGGGGAAGGAAGGTGTAGAGGGATTAAATGGTAATGGAAAAATACGATAAAGGTGAAATACAAAAAAGAAACTGCTGCTGGTTTTGCATATATGTTTTTGTGCTGAGAAACCCTTCATTAAATGTTGGTTAAATCTTTGTTTTATTCTGTAAACCTTGTAGTTGTACAATTGCTCATTTCTCAATTATTCCTATACGTAGTTTTCTTCTTTCAAAGATATGATTAGAAAACCCTCAATTCTACATTCATGGCTGCTTTTTCCACATTCAGTCTATAAAAGGTCCATTTTAATATAGCAACATTGTAGATGAATTTTCCAATAGTATCCCATAGATTAAGATTTGTTAGAGAGCTTCTGGCCTTGATTATTGGCCCCAAAGAGATATCACATGCCTACAAAACAGTTATTATGAGATAGTGTGTTAATGAGGCTTTGAGGCCAATGAGGTAATTAAAAGTGAAATTGTTTAGGTTCATCACTCCGTAGGCCTCAAATATATTGTGCATCACACTCTCTGTATGTAGAATTGATAATAATGAAGCAGCTTACAGATGTTGTTGAAAAGCTAAATCATATAACACATGTAAAGTGAGATATTTCCCACACATAGCACTAAATATACATTTTCATTAACATGAAGAGTGAGCAGAATCTGAAGAGACAGAAAACGAACTTTAATTCTAGGCAAGGTAAGCACATGAACATGAAGGTGGGAAAGTCTACCACATTTGGAGGGACAAATCTATACAAAGCAGGGTTTATAGGGTTAGCGATAAACAAAAGCTAGATTAGAATTATTAATTTTATCTGGGATTTGAAAGGTGCTGAATGTCAGTTTAACAATCTGAATCTTTTCTAGAAAAATGTCATCTTTTAACTAGTTAAAAGACGTGCACATTGTGGTCTAGAAAGAAGTGCATGGTGCACAAGTTTTCTTTTATAATATAAAATGTACCACCACCAGGTGGATGAAACTTGCTCCATGTTTTTCAAGACAGCAAACCTAGAGAGCTACCAGTTTAGGCTACATGCAGACATATTTACCTTCAAAGTAAAATAAGTTATTTACTGCAGATAGATATTTGTCAAGGAAAAGAGCTGCTCCGTATAATGGAATGTTGCTCACTGGAATTAAAATAACAAAGACAGGAAGACAAAGCACAGATGCTAAAGAACATACTAATATAGAATTTACATAGGAGTTACTGTGTGTATTTGAGCCTAGTTCATTCTTCAGGAAAAGGGGGCATCATTACACTGACTTCAGAAAGATTCAGTAGGTCAAACGAGGTTAAGATCTACAGAATGACAGTTTTGGACTTAGATACCTCAGTGGGGTTTTCAGGGTCCCAGTGGCTAGTTGGTGTTCATAGAGAAATGTCTAAATGTCTCCATCTTGGCATAACCTGATTTTCCTTAATGCAACTTTCTGGTGGTCTTCTCTCTTCACTTTGATACGTATCGCTGTGCTTCTTCATATAGTTCTTATATTTTAATTCCCTTCCTGGTCAATTGAGCTATCCTTTAGCATTTTTGTCTTGTGAGGTTTAACATTCACCTCCTGACTTTTAAACTTCACAGTTGCCTTTAATCTTGAAGGACCAAAAGGCTCTCTTCTAAACCTGCCCCTCAACCTCCCAACCCCCAAACCCGGACAGTTTCCCCCCTTGATCTTTCTATTGTTTTCAGTGACAGGTTTTACTTTTGTTGTTATTCTTCTGTGAAGAATACTTTTTCAGATCTGACAGTTTGGAAGTCATGAACCTTATCTGTAAGTCAAAGTCTGTGGGGAACGGAATGGTTCTGAAACACAAAGCAAGGTCAGGGAATCGAACTGCCAGTCTGTAATTTGCAAGCAATTTTAACTTTGTAAGCAGGGATCCTTATTTTTATTTTTATTCAATTAATTTAAAGGGATTTAAAAAACACACTGTGCCCTGGCTGGTGTAGCTCAGTGGACTGAGTGCGGGCTGCGAACCAGGAATCGCAGGTTCGATTCCCAGTCAGGGCACATGCCTAGGTTGCAGGCCATGTCTCCCAGCAACCACACATTGATGTTTCTCTCTGTCTCTCTCTGTCTCTCTCTCCCTCCCTCTCTCTCCCTCCTTTCCCTCTCTAAAAATAAATAAATAAAATCTTTAAAAAAAATAAAAAAAAATAAAAAACACACTGTAATTCCAAACACAGTGTGATATACTGAATCAGACATGCCCACTGGTACATTTCTGCAAAAGGCTACTCACTGCATTAGTATTCTCCCAGGATGTTAGCAGGTCTATGATACTGTGACTCCTTAAACAATCAGATTTCAGAACCAATGAATCTGGCTTTACAGTCCATAATAAATGTTTCATATTCTATAAAACCTTAAGTGAGTTGAAAGCATTCAGGTCCCGGTGCCCTCATACTCCTTCCTCTTAATCTTTGAAACGACCAATCCTAAACTTTTCGTGTTGATTCAAAACAAGTCAGACACAATACTGTCTTCTATGAGTCAGAATAACAAACACTTTATCAAGGTTTAATTATATATATATATATATTCTTGTTATAACCAATGACTTGGTATGTCTTTCCTAAGACAACACTAAAATGATTCATCCATACAAGTTCACAGGGAAAGGAGTAGGTTACCTAAGCCATTAACTGACTTTATGGAGTCAAAGAGAAATGGCTCCAAGATAGGGCTGAGAAGCAGATTTTACATGGAGTAGATAGTGTTTCATTTATAATACAACATTTGATATATAGATTCATGGCATTATATTTTTATCTTGCAATACTGATATTGCTGACAGTTCAACCTGCTATTCCATTAGAACATCTCATAGGAATTCTGGAATTTATCTGCTGCCCACATAAAAACAGATAAAGCAAAGGAAAAAAATATTAAGACTTATTTTTATCACTAACACAAAGCTGTACCTCTAGAATCAAAGCGTTTAAACCTCTGTCACGAGCAGTCTGAAAGAAAGCTCATGTATAGTAGGAGCAAATTGAACAACAATGGCAAAAATGTATGTGAACAGTATCTTTTTATGTAAGCTTGAACATTCTGTTCAATTTAATATTACCCTTCAAAGTTACAGAATAGCAAAGAGTCTTACTTTGTCTCCCATTCCAATTCCATAGCTACAATAATGCTCTTCCTAGAAGTGGTAAAGATGTAGGTGGTGAAAATGCCGGCAGTCAAAGCTCCAAAGGTACTGAAGGAACAGAGCCTAAGCAGGTATAAAAAGACAGAAAGACAGTCTTGGAAGTGATTCAGCCAACACGAGGGCTAGAAAGTCTATGTGGCCAGTGGGATCTTAGGGAAGAGTCTTACTGAGATAGTGTGAGTGTAAAGCAAGTTTATCTGATTAGTGTCTAAGGTCTAAAGCACAGGTGGCAAACACAAGGCCCGCAGGCTGAATCTGGCCCTCCATCTTCTTTTATCCAGCCCAGCACCTTGTTTCTACCTGGTGGCAGCACTGAACTCCTTGGCCTTAGTTAAGGAACAGTTACATTTATACAGTCCTAAAGTTACATTTGGCCCTTTGAAGACAATAATGAGGCTGATGTGGCCCCCAGTGACAATGAGTTTGACACCCCTGATCTAAAGCCATACTTTCCAATAGAAATTTATGAGATAATTGGAAGTCTTATATCTGCACGACCCATAGCATTAGGCACGAGCCAAGTGTAGCAACCGGACACTTGAAATATGAGGAGCTGCACTACAAAACAAAATTTCTTATTTTATTTCATTTTAATTAATTTAAATTGTCACATTTGGCTAATGTCTATGTTGTTAAACAGGATTTAGAATATAACTTACTGAACCTATCTATGAAACTTCAGTTTAAGAAATTAAAGGGAAAAAAGTTCTAGCAGTGTAGGTGTAAAGGAAAACTCCCAATCTTTAACCTTCGTGCATGAATTTTTTCTCTCCCTACTATGTCTTTCTTCCCTGTATGTCTCCTTTGCCTTTATAGACAACACTTCACTTCTGACGTTTCTGGTCCCCAATGTGTGGTGATTTCTCCCCACACCAACAAGCAATTCTCAGTCAACAGCAGGATGTCTAAGAATTCAAATCAATTCTCACACTCTACCTGGAGAATGCATCAGATCCCACAGGTCAAGGGCTCATTCCCACAGGACTGCTCCCCCATTCCCATCCTTTAGATGCTCATTGCAAGCCCAGTTGTCACTGTGTTTGTGACCAACAGATTTCAATCACCCCTATCTTGCATTTTATTAATTTACTAGGGTGGCTTATAGAACTCAGAGAAACACATTTACCTGTTTATTAAAGAGTATGACAAAGGATACACAGGGCAAGGTCTGGGAGGGTCCCAAGTGCCAGAGATTCTGTGCCCATGGAATTGAAGCTTGTAACCTTCCCAATGTGAATGTCTTCAACCAACTGGGAGATCTCCAAACCCCTACTATTAGGATTTTATGAAGGTTTCCTCACATAGGCATTATCAATTAGCTCTGCTTCCTTATTTGGAAGACAAGGGGTAGGGCTGAAAGTTCCAAGCTTCTAATCACAGCCTGTTATTTCTGGTGACCTGCCCCCATCCAAGAGCCCACCCAAAGTCACCTCATTAGAACAAAGGATACTCTCAGTGTTCTTATCACCTTAGGCATTTACAGGAGTTTTAGGAGATCTGTGCTAGGAACCAGGACAGAGACCAATATGCAGTATATATTTTCTATGAACTCACAGGGCACACCCTGTGAGCATCCTATGGCATGGACCTCTTACAAAATAACATACATGCTTAAAGGTACCTGCACATTGCTAGAATCCTATGCAGTGACTAATGATCACTGTAGTCCATTTTCATACTATATAAAAATTGACTCCAAGGGACAGGCCAGGCCACTCAGGTTTGCAGACTTTTGTACAATCTTGTCAGGTTCCAAAAGCAGGGGAGTGATCTCCACAAACATATGGTTTTACTCTTTTAGGCATCTGATGTCATTAAGCTAAGAGACAATATCTACTCTAAGCCTTCTTCCATGTATTAGTAGTGTATTACTGAATTTTCCTTACTACATATTCATTTATTCATTCCTTTACCCTCATTTACTATATTTCCTTCATTCTTTTTACACCCCAACTCTTCCACCTGTTTAAGGGACAATAGGTTTGGCCATGGTGCTGGTCTATGTCACTGGCAGCAACATTAGTCTAAGTGCCTCCTCTTCAATGCACTCCTGTTCACGGTGTCAGGTTACACAGGTGACAAACTCGTTGGCTATCTTTACTGCCAGGCAATATAGTTGCATTTGTCATTAGTACCAATTTTGCCAGATGAAGGGAAGGCACATTCTGCCCCATTAGGCCCTTAAGAATTGTGACATAAAGGTCAAAAATATATCTACAGTTTCTTACTTAGTAACTATTCCTGCATCTAGCCCTCATAGTTGTTGTATGACCACTGCATCATGTGTTCAAGGAGAATTAAGGTGATGTGGGAAAGAAAGAATACCAGCACCTCCCCCACCCTGTATCTCAAGATCCAGCAGAAAAATACATAAATCTATACAACGGGATGCTCCTTTAGCTCCACTCCCATTCATATTAAAAGTGAGCATACACTGGTGAAGGTATGTAAGCCAGTCCTTCATGCCTTTCTCTCCCCTCTATTTTAGATAACCAACATTTTAATTGCCTGTTCCAACTATCAATCAAACTAGTGCTGTGAGGAAGCCAACTTTGTGTGTGTAGACTGTTGAGTATTATGAACTGTAAAATGTGTTCTTTGGTTTGAATAAATTATAATCAGCTGTCCAAACTGGTGCAATGTCTCTGTTCAGGTTCTTCCTTAACACTCTGAGCATTTGCAACTACCATTGGGTGTGCAGAGCCCAGTCCAGACCTAGGATCTATTCCTGGCAGAGCCCATTTATAATCCCCAGGTCTACCAGCATCAGTCCGACTTGCTAGCTATGCTCAGGGACATCCTCCCAGGGACCTGCTACCTAGCCATCTGCAGTCTCTGTCTCTTTTGCTGGCAGACAGAGCAGCTTTTATTGGCATCTTGTGCCTCCAAGAGTGTCCAAGAGTGTCTAGAATCAGCCTATCTTTGCATTGCTGCAGCATCCCCACATCTACTCATTTCGTAGATTCAGGTGGACATCTTAAAATACTTTGGTAATTTCACCATCTTACAAACCTTTAAGGGGATTCTTTTGATGGGTATTGGCATGTCTTATGTTAATGCACCACTAAAATTCCCACAGTAATTTCCATGAACATCCCTTTATTAAGCCAGGTTTTATTGCTCTCCTGCTGTGACATATGGCTACACCATTGACCACTGCCCAGTAAACACCCAAATGGACTTTGTCTACTCTTTGTCATATCCCTCACTGCTAGGAAAACATCATGCAATTCAGCCCACTAAGCTGATCTATTTTCACATCCTTCAACTACTGTAGTGGCCTTCCAAATCAAATGTTGGACAGTTAAGGACTTCTTATAAGACACTGTCCAAGTGGCAAAAGAATCAAGCAGCTTCTCATGCAGTTCCCAAATCAGTCCTAAGCTGAAAGAGGCTCCTTGCTCAACAGCATCTCTTCCTTATATTCCCCATACAACAGGATCTTGTATAAATGATTTCTATTTTATTATGGAGCTCTTCTGGGCACTGCCCAGGAGAGTATTTCTCCAACATCACTCTAGACATTAAAGGTATTTCAGGTTTCAAGATCATCTTATGCCCTGAAGTCATAACGGTAGCTTCATTCAACATCTGATAGCAAGGGAGCACCCCTCAAATGGAAATTTTTTAGTACAAAGTGAGAAAAGTACCATATTAATGTAAGATTTAAAAATAGAGGAAACTAGACGTGGGATATATGAGAATTCACTGTACTGTACTTGCAACTTTTCTGTAAAGCTAAATCTAGTCTGAACTGAAATATTCCATAAAAAGTATCAAATTGCATCATTTTAATATGAAATTTATTATAGATTATTTATACTACAATAAAAGATTTAAAAATCCAGTGAAGAATTCAAAACAAACAATGGATTTAAATTAAAGAAGGTAAAAGAAAAGAAACAATAAGAAAATATGAACAGATACAAATGATGTACAGATCTCTGGTCCAAGAAGAACCCTGAAGCTCATACCAGCAGCCGTCCCAAGTGCCCGAGGGAGGGCGCTTGGGTATGATGTTCTCTCACACTACACAGTCTATTCGATGTGCATTTTGATTGTAATCTATCTGAAGTAATTATTTACACCTAGCAGAGTTCTCCATTGAGAACTCCATTCTCTTTTTTACTTTGTTCATTTCTTTGTATCTTCTAAGAAGTTTTACACCTTCGGTGCCTTGGAGCAAACAATTCTTTTGAGCCTTGTCATTTTCATAAAGCATTGCCTGAATTCATTCACTTGTAGAGGGGAAAGCACTTCCTCTGAGAGTATGCTGGATTTATCGCCACCACATGGAGGGACCATGGATGGTGACACATCTGTGGTGTGTCAGAAGTGCTGTAGGGAGCGCTATTGTATCTTATCTTAGCCTTAACATACATTCTGGGCATGACATAAATGCTTGGTCTTTATTCAACTCATCATCAAGCTCCTGCTCCTGGATCGGTGGGACTATCTCCATGTGCTTCATTTGCATAAAGAGGTGTGTTCCGTTCACTTCCAAAATTTGAAGGATTATTGCTTCTGTCTCTCTCTCTTTCTGCATGGGAAATCCTTACTGTAAATTACATATAATTGACTCTAATAAATTCAATGTTTATCTGTTAGGAAAAAAATGAGCAGACAAGTAAGAGGACACAAATTTAAAATAAATTTACCAAACCAAATGCTGATTATTTGAAAAGACTAATAAAATAAGCAGACCCCATAAATCACAAGTTAAGGAGAAAAAAGGAAGAAAGAACAAGGAAATATAAAATAGGAAAAATGTTGTGCCATGTGCCAATAATTTTAAAATTTAAACTACATACTAGATTCCAAAAACTATTGTCTATTGAAAAATAATAAATGTAAATATGGGTTATATATTTAACATTAAATATGTTGAATAAGTGCTGAAAATCCATCTAGTGGATTTTGAATTGGTTCAACCATTTTGGAAAATTTTTCAGCAGAATATATGATCCAGAAATTCCTCCCCTGTATATACCCAACAGAAATATATGTGCACACAAAAAGCATGTGCAAAGTTATTTATAACAGAATTATTTATATTAATCAGATTATGGAACAATCCAAATGCCTATTTACACTAAAATAGATAAGTTGTGACATAATGACATAATACATTCTTATTATGCTATGGAAAGAAACTATGGTTAGACACAAGGATGACTATTACAAACTTAATATTGAATTACAAATACCAGATACTAAAGAGTTACTTCCTATGAAGTTAAAAAAATAAAAACCAGCCACAACTAATCTGTTGTTTTAGGTAAAAATTGTGGCTATTCTTGAGAAAGAGGGAATGTATGACATAGGAATGGTTATGAGAGTTCTAGATGCTAGTAAAATTCTATTTCTTTGATGGTGGCAATGGGAATTTGTTCATTTGGTGAAAATTCAAGCAACCATATACTTATAAAAGTAACTGAATACATATTCAAGAAACATGGTATTTCAGTCTTCCAAATAAAGGAAGATTTCCCACTCTTGATATCAAATCCATGCAATGACAGCATGCAGAATGACAGTGACTGGCTAATCTCATTTTGCACATAGATATAAAAACAAAAAAAAACAAAATGCTAGCAAATAAAGGACTATATACATAAAGAGAGAGAAGGATGGATGTTGACAGTGAGAGAGAGAGAGAGAATAATTAATTCAGCAAAGGAAGAGGTAAGAGAGAAGTAATGTATTTGAAAATGGGTCAGTTGATGGTTTTACTTGTTAGTATGACTGGTAAACATTATATAGCATTTACATAATACTAAATATAGAGGTTTGATGAAATGGAGAACTATCTACAAAAATTAACTAGAATAAAACACAGAGCAGCTAGGAGATAAAAAAAATCACAAAAAAAACTCAAGAGACATGGAGGATAAAATGAGAAGGTCTAATATAAATCTCTCCAAAGAGAATATATAGCATAAGAAAGATACATTATTAAAAGAATTTATTAGCATAATGAGTTTTAGAGCAATCTCTTGTGCATTTCTTTAGCTCAATAACAAAATTGGTTTTCTATATCTGTACAACGAAGGGAAGGCCCAAGGATATATTGATCCAATTGTTAGGCTAATGTTGAGGAGCAAGCCATGCTTGTGGGCCCTGAGATACCCTGAGGTGACACTAATGTCTCAGTGCATCTTCAGACTAAAGCAATCGTGTTCTTTTATTTGCACTTTAAAGAATATGCTGGGAAACCTTGCAAATAATTGGATAAGATGAAGGAAGCTAATACTACTATAACAGTTTTTCTATTAAATAAAACACATTTTTACCAGATAGCTTATATGGTCCTTATAAATTACTTAATCTTAGAAATATAATATGACATTTTAATAAATAAAATATTAATATACATACCTAAGTATCACATCTAGTATTTCTATTCTTAATTTAATTTCTTCTAATAGTTTCTTTAAAGTATATTAAATAAAGAATATTCACTTTTGTATTCAATTCACATTTCCCCACATATTAAATTAGACACTTTCAGAGTAAGAAAGAAACAACATTATACTTTGGAACAATTTTATGGTATATTTAACCATAAAAAGAAAAGTAAATTCTGTCAGCATATAAATGTTATGATGCTTAAAAAGTTATGTTTTTGTTTTGTTTTATAAAGTTGTTACCCACATAACAACACAGATGCAAATCCAGTGGAATTGCAGTAGGATAAAAAATGCTTGTAGTTGTCAAGTGTTAGAACTGAAGTTACAGTGTTTGTTTATTAAATAAGAAACAGTTTTGACCAAGTGGAGAAAGTGAAACAACTTCATATACAGAGTTAAATAGCCCTGCCAGAGAATAGTCAGTGTTTCAGTTAGGAAGAAAAGTCATAGATATACAGAGTTATTCAACCAAAAACAAATCTAAAAAATGATTATACCTATTTGGTGTTTAATACACCAGCGATCTGTAATAACTTCAAATACACAGTACTGCTCAGTCGCTTATTGAGCAAGAGCAGGCTCTTTAGTCAGTCCAAAACATAGTCTCTTTCCTTGGAGCAAAGTCTTTCAAAAAGTATGCTCCCTTTTCATGGAAAAATTTGTGTAATTTTATACCTGGTATATTTTTTGGAAATTCAGAAACACTGTATTTTTGTATATACATATTTGTTAAATATGACAGAGAGAGTATACTTCCAATGTAAAAGACTTGGTGATTGATAGGAAAGAGCGCATACTAGAAATGTATCATAGTTTATATTAATTACATATTTTATTTTGTGAACACTTACATCCACTGATAGAAATAAGAAAATTTAAAAATAAGCCTTTCAGTTATTTTGGATCTTGTTTTCTCTCAGAATTGAATGTTTTCAAGAGCAAACAAACTATCACACTTTTATTTCTTGTTGAGTTCTCATTTTTGATTCCCCAAAGGTGAGAAAGCGGAAGAATTGCACTTTAGTTGAAAACACAGTTATCAGAAAAAAAACACATATGTCCTTCTTAAGAATTCTTATTTTTTTAGTACTCAGTAATGCTTTTATTTATTTTGTGCTTTTCAAGCCCCATAATCTTTTGATTTCATTTAATGTAATGCTCATTTCCATTTTAGATGAATGAATTTGAAATTACTAACATGTCAGAGTAAGCTGGCAGAGTAAACATCTTTCATTACATATATTAGAACTGTTTTTTAATTACAGCAACACTTAATTGTGATATTCATTAGAACATGAAGTGAAAAACAGAAAACCTATAAGCTTTCCCAATTAAACTAAAAGCTAAATAGAAATTTATTAAATGTTTCTCACATTTTGACATTTTGGGTAAATACACACAAACAATTACAGAAATCATTTTGTATATCTTCGACAGAAACAAATAAATAAGAAAATATTTTCAGAGACTAAGAACGCTATGAAGAAAAGAGAAAGCAGCATAGCATAGAGGAAAATTGAATATCCTTTCAGAATATAGTATGAAAAGATCTCTCAGAGGAGCTGACTTTGAGAAAAAACTCAATAAAATTATGGGCAAGCCATGTGTATTTTTAGAGGAAGAGCATTATAACAGAGAGAACAGAATGTCCAAAACTCAAACCAGGGGGTTCACAGTGTGTTTAAGAGTAAGGAAAGGAAACCAGGGTGCCTAATGCATACTAAGAAAAAACATAATAAATGTGTTTGGAGAGGTAGCCAAGGAATTGATTTAGCTGGATTTTAAAGACATTAGTAAAGAATTTAGATTCTCTTTTAAGTGTGATGGCAAGTACTGAATAGTCACTAGAGCATGGCTGTAGGCAGGTTTGGAGAACAACCAAGTTTAATTCCTTAGCCCTTAGTTAAGGAAGGTAGAGTAGGCTGCTATACAAAAAGTCTGAAGAAGAGAAATGACAATTTTGTTTACACCCGAGGATTATATACTCTCTTCTAGCAAATATATTTCTACCTTTACAATCCAAATGATTATGCTTGCTCAGGTAAATGAACAGAGACAAATATCCTACAAGGTTATATCTTGGACTGCACTGACTTCATGTAGATATGGGTTAGGTAGGAGATTGTTAAACTTCCAGGAGGTGTGTTATGACTCTTAAGTCATTCACTAACATTTTAAATTACAACCTGGCAATGATATCTATGATCCTAAAGCTTATAGTTATATCTCTGGTAAACTTGTCTTTTGGTGTTTATGGGTGCTGCAACCACATATTCAACCAACAGCACATCAAAAATATTCTTTAAAAGAAGGTTGCATTGTTGCCAACATGTATCATGTAGTTAGGCTTACAATCATTGTTTCCGTAATGAACGTATACAGACTTTTTTCCTTAAATAATACAGTACAACAACTACTTGCATAGAATTTATACTAGATTAGTTAGGGCAATAATCTAGAGATAATTTAAAATATATGGGAGAAAGTGCATAGGTTATATGCAAATATGACACTATTTTCTACAAGGGACTTGAGCATCCATGGATTTGGGTTTCCATGATGGTTTTGAAACTAATCCCCCATGGAGATCACAGCCCAATTTTCCTATGGTTCTGAGCTCTGTACTATGAATTCCTACTTTACTGCTTTTTTTAAAGAATAATGTAGATAAACAAAATTTGTTTAACTTGATGATGGTATGAAATGTTAAAGGGACTTATTTAAGAAAAAGAAGAAGATCAAAATTATGAACAATAAAATGGCAATAAATACATATCTATTAATAATTTAATCTGAAAAACAAACTAAGCAAATAGGAACAGACAGAATTATTGATACGGAGAGGATTTTTGAGGTTGTCAGATGGGAGGGAGATACAGGTAATGGATGAAGAAATGAGAGGATTAAGTACAAATAGATAGTTACAGAGTAGCCATGGGGATATAAAGTACAGTATAGTGAATGGAGAAGCCAAAGAACCTGTATGCATGACCCATGGGAATGAATAGTATGGGGATTCCTGAAGGAAGTGGGGGATCCTGCGTGGAGTGGAACAAAGGGGGGAAATTGGGCCATCTGTAATATCATAATCAATAAAATATAATTTAAAATTTAAAATAAAAATACCTTAGGCTTTTATCCTTCAAGTTCCTAGTGAAAATCTGAATAGAAATGTCAAAGAGTCAATTAAACATAGAAATATGTATTTCAGGGGAAAAAGTTGAAACTGGAATCATAAATTTGTATGTCACCATTTTCCATATGCTAACTAAAGTCATGTGATACAGTTGTGAATATAAAAGCATAGTACAAAAAATTCTTCTATTATAAGTTAGGGTATTCTAACTTTTAAAGATGAGAGAAGAAGGGAATTATTCACTAAAATAAAAAAGAGAGAGAGAAAACTGAGAAGGAATGGCCAGTGAGATAGGAAAACATACATAGAATTGTACATCACAGTAGTTGAACAAAGTGATTCAATAAAGAGTGATCAATTTTATCCTGTGCTTCTACAGACATCAAATATCAGATACAATAAACTGATAGTAAGATAATAAACATTGGCCATGGAATACCTCACTATGGAGGCCATTGACAACCTTGGCAGTTTCAGTTGAGTCAAATTGGCTGGTCTTTAAAAAAAGGAAGTTATTGGGAAAACCAGTCCACTGTATTTAAATTTTTCCATGACCTGAAGCTAAATACAATTCTAAGTACTTCTGGGTTAGTACAATTGGTTAGAAGAGGGGAGGAGAAAGGTGGTTAACAAAGAGAAGACACAAAATACTTGTATACTCTCTAGGGGAATGTAGCATATGACTTGAGGACCCTTTTCAGCCTTGTGGTTATATTTAGAGTAAGATCAGGCAGATTAGCTGTGTTTTTCTTTTTCCAGCATTTCCCAGCTCTCCTGGTGCAAGTCAAGCATAAGCATATAGTAAGATTTATATTTTAGCTAGTCTAGTCAAAGAGAACAAGGAGAGGTAGGAAATTGAGGATAGATGTAAAGAGATGAGTTTGATAACAGCCCAAGGAATCTAATCTTGATAACAGGAGAGTAAACTACTAAAGTAGGAAGATCAGTAGTGAATTAAAGGTGTCATTGGATGGAGGTCGTGTTTGAATCAAAGAGTTCAGAGAGTTGGGATTCGTGAAGAGTTTATATTTTAAGATGAAAATATGAGTCAGACACATGAGTGTTTTAAATTAAGATCTTGGAGGTGGTCCAGATATAGGTGATGATAAATAATATCTGGAGAGAATGATGATGGAAATGAGTGACTAAAGTGAAGTAGAGGGCAAAATTACTAGAGGTGAGGAAAGTACAAAACTGAAGTTATAACACATTGAATAAATTGTCTATATAGAACTGACATCACTAATAATAATAGTATGGGTACTGATGGAAGAGAGGTAACAAGCAAGGTAATAAAACACCAATGATATTTTGAGAAGGTGTATACTACTATGAATGAAAACATTCACATTTTCTCCTGATATATTGTAAATAGGTTGTTTTGAGGAGGGTTGAAAACCAAACCTAACTTCAGGACCATTGCTACCTGAGGTATGAGTGGAAGATTACTTTGGAAAACTGCTGGTGAAGCAATATCCTTAGGTAATCTGTAAATTTTAGTTAGAACAAGAAAGGAAGAAAAAAAAACATTGAGACACATGAAAAGTAGAGGGGATTTTCTTTGTTCATTGGTCACACTTAAAAATGTTTCCATTGTGAGAGAATGAGTCACTCCAGTGGATGTACAGAGTCTTGTGTCTTCAAGAATCCAGATGATTAAGGAAGAACTGAGCTTGAACTACCTAAGAGGCTGAACTTGTTACTGGACAGGGGTATTGCCTTGAGTCGTCTTGCTTATGGCCAGCTGTAGTGTGTGGGTTCTTGACTTTGTGTAGGATCCATTTATTAAAGCTGGGGAGAGTGAAACAAGGAAGGGCTTAGCAGAGAAGAAGCGACAGGAGAGCCTAGGCTGGGCTGTCTTAGCTCACTGGGCAGTCAGAGGAAAGGGTGTATTGGGGAGAGGTTCAAGGGATCACCTTGAAACAAGCTGCCAGCTGCCCATTGCCTTAGAACTTAGAATATGCATGCCTGTGAAGAAAGAAGTGGGTGATAAGCAGAAAGGAAAAAGAATGATGCAGGCTGTTCCCCAAAGGGAAAATGCATGTCCTTTGTCTTGAGGCTTTTATCTCTTTCCTGTAGGTAGGAGGATTTCAGTAGAATACTCCTCAGTTCTCCAGGGCAGGGGGCGGGGGGGCTTCATGTTCATGGTCTCCACTGATTGATTGGTCAGTGCTAGGGCAAAGGGCCTATAGTCATTGCAGTTGGTTCTTGTGTCTCCTACCTGGTTTTGCTGTTTTTTCTGGATTGGGAGCTGAAACACAACTGAGCCCTGGAAGTTGTTTCCAGGTAGGAAAGGCCAAGGGATAAGTTACCATGGAGGTAAGGTCCTTGTTTTCCCAGTTTTGCCCCCACCAGAACTTTCTCCCTGGTGACCATCTGCACCTGACTGTAAATTGCTCAGCCATTGTGTTCTGCTATCTTCTCAGTTTCCCTATTCTATTTTCTAAAGAAATTTTCCTAGATTCTCACTATTGTGTCTCAATCTCAATGAGGAAAAAGAGAGTATTTGGATTACTTTTTATGGTTTCTTATGGTGATGTGATAATATGTTCCAGTTATTATCTCCTTTGAAGCAATCTTTAGAAAGTTTGCAGTTTTGGGACAGGAAGAATTTGGGATAAATAAAAATTGTGGTTTCACCATATGCCTGGGGGATTCTCAGATCCCCCATCTTTACTCATGATGGGAAGATAGTTTCCCCAGGAGCATGGGTACTCTGTGGGACCTTTGTAATCTCAGATTAGAATCTACTTCAACAAAGTACCTCTCCTCTTATGATGGTAGATATTAGACTTGAATAAAAGTTCATTTTACTGTATTTTGAAAGAGAAAAAGAAATAGGTTTGCCTTATTTCATGAAACAAAATTATAAGAGGAAGAAACCTTTAAGATGAATTAGTTTTTATTATTTTGTTTGTTTGGTTTCTGGTGGATTGTCTTAAAAAAATTAGCTATACTTGTTTTCCTCTGTGAAAGGAAGAGTACAAATGGGAAGAAAAGAAAAATGTCCTAGAAGCCAAAACTGAAGTAATAAAAACTGATAAATATGCCCTGGCTGGCGTAGCTCAATGGGTTGAGCGTGAGCTGTGAACCAAAGCATCGCAGGTTCGATTCCCAGTCAGGGCACATGCCTGGGTTGCGGGCCAGGTCCCCAGTGGAGGCATATGAGAGGCAACGACACATTGATGTTTCTCTCTCTCTCTTTCTCCCTCCCTTCCTGTCTCTAAAAATAAATAAATAAAATATTTTTAAAAATGATAAATATAATGAGAATTTAAAGAAGATGTTATTTCTAAGTGTCAGTTGGATTTAGTGGCAATTAAAAAAATCTTCATATTATTTCTTTAAGCATTCCAAAGAATGTTCTTGTGTTATGTTTTGTGAAAAATAGTTTTTAAGGCCAATTAATTTTGGAATACCTTACCTAACACATGCATATCTTGGATTCAGACAGTTAAGTTATTGCAGTAACAGTATCTAAGACTTCTTGCTATAAAGTAACTCATATGCCTTTGTTTAATCACCAGTTTCCTAATGTATTTGATCATGAAACTGTGTATCTCTCTGTGTGTATGTGTATACATACTTACTGAAATTCTGCAGAGATATTGTCCCAATGAGCAAATTCTGGGACATATTAATCTAGGAGGCTATTGTTTCTCTACCTACAACCAAAATTCAAACATATAGTAGATGTTGCATTTGATTTTTACCCACTCAGGCCCAATGTTTGTGGGTAGAGCCTTTTAGTTTAAACTATTGGGAAGTCATATAAGAAAAGTGAAGTTTGAAATATAAGTTTAGTTAAACCTGAATATTCTGTTTTAGAGGACACTATTTGCTAATTGACATCTAATAATTTAAACATCTGGCTATATTATGGAATATAGTACATAAATACCTGTATGAACTTAAGACTTTAAAAACAAAGAGCATTGACATTATTATTGTGCTGAAGATAAGTGTATAAAGCCTCTTGGTAAGGTGTAAAATCATGTTACAATGTGTTTTCTAAGCTTCTAGTTTTTGAATACAAAAACTGATTATTGAAATCAGCCACATGATGTTTCCTTCTTTATCCCTGGGCACTCCCTGGGAATGAGTTCATTGGTTTTTGAATGGTCTACTAAACAAAACACATATCTATTAATGTAAATATATATTTTTACTTTACTTTTGAAAATTGCTTTTCTTTTGAGATCAAAATAAGATCTCAAATAAACCAAAGCAAGACCAAATTTTATACATCAGTGATATTCATCACTTGGTAATGCAAATTCCTTTTCATTTTCTTCTTATGAAAATAATCAAATTTTTCTTTAGATTGTTCATTGGAAAATTCTCATAATGATATCCTCCATTCACAGATGGAGATGATAGGATAATGTCCAATTATTATAATAAAAACTTTCAACAAGATAGCCTTCACAAAATTTAATGGTTCAAGCAAATATTAAATGTATAATTTTAGCAAGCAAGTATATGACTTAAGAAAAACAAGCATACACAAATTACCAAATACAACTATTCCAATAGACAATGCAGAAAACAAAGGAAGGATTAAGCTTTCAATACCTATAAAACACACATGATAGCACAAAATAGTGAAAAAAAACAGAATGCTATGAAAATAAATATTACAAATGATAATAAGTTTTGTAATTATATAGATATTTCAAGTGACTTATTACGGTTATATACACACATGCAAAATGCACACACATTTTACTATAAAATTGTTATATAAATAATAAAAATGATTACATAAGTAAAGCCTTTAAATGGGTATAAGGAATCTTCCATGGTTAGTAGATTCATATTCAATTAAATGGCCTTTTTACCTGACATATTGTACATGCATTAAACTTAAATAATTATTTCAGTTTGTCACTTTTTAAAAAGTAAATGATACTCCATCCTGTGTATGTATTTACTCAAGAGAAATGTCACTTGCATTGACCTTAAGCTAAATATACAATTATCAACTAGAGACAAGCATTTAGTAATGTTTCAAGTGTTTTAGAATTTACCATTTTGAGATGGACTTCAAGTTAAATAACTATAATAACAAAACTGTATCACATTTTATACAATAAAATCCATCAACCAAGTTCCTATTCAGTATGCAATTTACCTATATTTCAGTATACAAACTAATATTCCTAGTTTCGGCATCATATTATCTATTAATTTGAAGTAAGTTACAGATGAAAATATAGAGTTATTCTGTGCTCCAAATTCTAAGTTTAGTATTTCTCAAGGCCATGTTCATTGAGTGCCAGTTTGATATTGTAGTCAGTAACTTTTGGTTCCCCTTTTCTTTTATTCATATCATGTAGAATTTTAATTTAGTTGGTATTATACAAAATACAGTAAAAATATTAGTCTGAATTAATGTTAGGAGCTATGTTATCTAAACAATTTAATGTTAAATTCACTCTGACAGCTTTCAAATCAGAAGATTTGAGTGTTTACTGAGAAAATCAACAGAAAAAAATCATCTGTTTCTATTCTAATATGATTCAAAATATTTGATATGAAGAGCTGTAAAATAGAACTGCTATTGCTTGCTAATAATATCAATATTAATATATAAAATATATATTTACATAATCATGCATTATAAAATGCATGAACACTCTCAGTGGACTCTATTAATACCTATACATTATACATCATAAAATTAAAATTTTTTCTCCAAAATTGTCTGCCCCAATAATCTGTTACTATGAGTAAAGAAAAATTATTTTTCTGTATCGGTCTTCTGATAATGTAATAATATAAATGTTTGCTTACATTACAATTTTTCCCTCAGGTACTCAAAATCCACACATCTTACTGTGTTGTCAACACCTGGAAGGAGGAGAGAGTGTTGTCCGAACACAAGCTCCGTATTAAAGATCTATGTCTAAACATACAAAAACCAAACATACAAAATATGCAGGTTCACTGATAAAGGCTCTGCTCCCTGCCATCACCCTTCAGTGGTGTAATTGATTCGAGGATCCTGATTATTGCCTCCAGTGCAGGAAATGATTAAGCACAGACAGCTGCTCTTATTTCCATGGTTCACACTTAAAGTCAAATGGTCACCTGCTCCAGTCAAAAGGGCTCAACCAGTAAACTCTGATCTTTTTATAAAGTATCCCAGTTTAATTATTTTGAAAGATATCTCAAGTGTTTAAGAAGTCCTGATCACTAAGATTTATTTGGGAAGTAATTAAAAAAACTGTCCCAGTGGCATTTTCATCTTTTAACCATTTCTCAGACCATGACAATTTAGCACATAAATGCAGAATCACAAGCCAGAAAAGGACTTTGAGGCATCATTGGTCTCATCTGCTATTCCAACATTTGAAATACTGTAAATAAACAAAGCACTTAATAATTATTTTAAAATAAATTTGGTTCACAATAGGAAACAAACAATAGAAAAATAAAATTATTCACATCAGGGACAAGGGTAAAACAAAACAAACAACTCTTGTGCAACACAAGTATTGTTAAAGGACTCCAAATTTCATCAAAACAGGGTGACTTTTATATTTCAGGTTCAAATGTAACATACAATTTATATTTCCTTTTCTGTATTTGAAGGTAGAACACTCAGTTCTACCTGTAGGGTTTGAAAAGTCTACACATTTATAATCTAATGTTTATGAAGTGGATAATAATAAAAGCAGTTTTCAGCAATATTACTTTTACTTTATTTGATTGAATTACATCAAGAGCATCTTACAATTTTACAACTTAACCAAGAGATAAAAAATGACACAGTCTGAGGCACATTAACACTCATTTTCAAGTACAACTCTGTTTTTCATATGGAATTTTCTTGCCTGTTTTATTTTGCTTTTGTTTCTGCATTTCTGTAAAAATCAGATGTATATATTTCAGAAGGAAGGATGTATCTAACTGTACAGAGATTTTCATCTGCATTCAGTTTAGCCGAAACATATGCTCAATTAATTTATATGGCCAAACTGAGGATTGCATATGCAGCTTAATTTAGATCTCAATTTTTAAAAGCGTAAGATTGAATAGAGTGCCTTTTCCTTTGTGTGTCTTGAGTTTGTTCCACCTTCCTACAATAAAAGAATCTCATTTTGCCCTTTATTTCAACCTAGAGGGTAGTAAGTCACTCCCTCAGGTGTAATAACCAAGGCACTAACTGTGATTCAGTTAGCACGGTGATAATGATAACAATATCTCAGAGTCTTTTTCCCTAGAGACTCTCAAAGACACCACCAGTATTCACTCTCCCACATTATGAGTTTCACAAACTGTACCTGAAAGTTTAAATGTAGCCCTAAGCTGAAAAGTATTTTTTTAAGTGGCACCTTGTTATTATTACAGCATACATCTCCTCCCTGTGTGCCTTTGGAGTCGTCTTGGCTTATGACAACAACAAGTTTTTACAACTGTCAGCATGCGCCAGCACAACTGGGAAAGGGCAAGCAAGAATGTCTTGTACTGCATGCATCAACAATAGTACTCCCCATATTCTTTTGCTGTGAATAGTTATGGAGTAAATATATACTTAGTATAGTCAAATAGTGCCAGGAAAATTTATTGGGGTCAAGAAAGGGGGGAGAGAGCTGAACGCTGTCAAGCTGTTTTATTTTAATAAGGATAATCTAGCATGTCATTTTTTGCTCAAAGCAATATGCCTCATTCGTGTCCAGAAGAATTTCTAGATTTTTATTTACTGGATATATTTGTGTACCAGTTTACAGTGAACAGCACTTCTCTAATGTTTCTTCTCTCATTCATTTGCTCTGTGAGGTGAAATGAAGATGCATAACAAAAACTGAAGGAAGAAAATATGGTTTTTTAACATGTCATCTCTGATCAAATATTATTTTTAGGATATTGAAATAAATGTGTGACAGAAGACAACAGCAAAGGTTAAAATGAAATATTGGAAGTGTGTAAAACATTTAAAAATTTCTTTCAAAATTAGGCCCTTTATTCTTGGATTGTCACCAAACTTTACTTTGGGTTCAGGCACACTGAGAAGTGTCAGAGGAACAGTGGGTCAATAGCAGACAGGATAAGGGCCATATGCAGTGCTGCCTGTTTGCTTAAAGGGAGGAGAACCAGCAACAGAACAGAATACCATTGGTTTTGCTGTGCCGAATAACAAAAAGGAAGGGGTGATCAGCACAGAACCTGGGAGTGATTCTTGCACATCAAAGCATCACAATGGATGCCGTGGAGGCTGCAGCCTCCGTGCTTTCTTCCTTGACCTCTACAAAGGACTAGCACATGAACTTGGACAGAAACAGTTCTCTTTTGGATGGCATTCCAGAAAAGTCTGCCCTGTCCTTCTAAAAGAAAGGCATGAGCATGCCCAGAGAACAAAAGACATCCTCCATGTCATAATTCTCCTCAAGTTTAAATCTAGGGGGGAACACTTCCACCTATTTATCCATCATATCTGGCCTCATCTATTCTATGAATTTTTCATAAATAAGTTATTTCCCACCATTTCCAAACCAACATTTTCATCAGGAAGTATGACGATCATATTCGGCTCTTTGCCACTATAAGACAACTCCAGATTTTTGGTGACTATTTCTTCTATGTAAATCATATTAAAGGTGGATTTCTTAAACATCATTCACACAGATTTCTCCTTATTCTTGCTAACTTTAAATTGTCTTCCCTTGATCTGCTATTTGTTGAACTGAGGACCCCAGTTTCCTTTGAAACAGATGACATTCACAAGAACCAGCCAAGTAACTTGATTTGGATACAGAAACGCTGTAATTTTACCTTCTAGCGTATTAGCTACCAGGTATTTGTTTTCTAGCCTCCTGTACATCTTGAAGAAGTCAAGCTCTTTCATCTGTTATTAGTAGAATTTGCAGCAGAAATTTTTGAAAGATGAGTTGAAATCATAAGACTTTTCTCTTAAGAACCTGTCGTCAATTCTAAGCAAATACTGCATGCTGGTACTGTTAACTTCGGTGAGAAGCAAAAGAAACCCTGGTGGACATCCTTAGCTCCCAGCAACACTTTTGCTAAAAGAGCCTGGACTTTCTAAGCTGCGGTGTCTAAGTTTGCTCCCGTGAAGACCATGGCTGGGGCAGAGGAGATGCTCATGGGCCAGAAAAATACATTTTTCTTGTTGTCTTCACCCAGTTTTTTCAAAAATTTTAAGGAAAAAGTGTCATTTGCTTTCAATAGATTATCCACAGTGGTGAATCCCAGAGAGTCTGGGATGTAGCTGGAGTGAGCAGAGAAGCAGCAGCTAAAACATTTCTAATACTGGAAATTTTGGTGACTGAAAATAATGACCAAGATATGTATGGAGGTGTTAAAGTTGTAAGGATACCATATCAAATTGAACTATGATGAGATCATTTCCATTATTGGACTATATTGACTGTCATTATAGAATTTTTAAAGGACTGCAGTGAAAACATTTGTTTCTTTAAAAAGTATTTGAGGTGGATACCTTGGGCATGCATGTATCTGCCAAGCACTTGCACAATAATCAATACATAAACTCATATGCTCATAATTACATGCATGCATATAGGGAGTGGTCTAGAAGGAGGTAATGATAACTAGAATGAATAATGATAACTATTGAAATCTTATTTTTTCTGAAATAGTCATGAACATCACAGCCTAAATATCTGACTCCTATTAAGTAAGGAGAAAAATGTATGTCCACTGTTGACAAGGTCAGTACTTGTGTTTTGAATAGTAATGCAATTGCGGGTGCAAGAGAGCATTCTGTATGACTATCCAGCTCTCCTTCACAGAACGGGGAGCACAATAATGGATTTGTCAATGTTTTAAATTACTTCATATCATTTCAAATATTCATGACCAATTTTCCCCCTATGAACTTTATCTTCCATCATCTCCACAAAATGCCATGTCAAGCTTTTCCAACAAATTGGCTCTAAAAGCCATTCTAGATTTATTGCACAAATAAGGGATGCATATATCACAGAAGCAGTAAATTAAAATATATATATACTTTCTTCAAATAATCTGTGTTGGTATACAATAAGAAAATATGTTCTATTAAATGAGCAGTCTGTAAAGCTTTTCTTTATCACAATCTCTTAATGTTAAGCTTTAATGATTGTTATTATTATTATGGAGCATGAGATATGGGAAACTTTTCATTTGCATAAACTACTACTCAAAAACCCTCCGTGGTGTAATTTGGTGTAATTTAGTCACACTCTTCATACAGAAGAAACTACTGCCTGAGGATGTCAGGTAACCTCACAAAACCACAGCACAACTTTAGAACTAGTTGATTATACTGATCAAAGTATACACATAGAAATTGCAGTCTTAACTCAAGAGAGAAAAACCTATGAAATTAAAGATTTATGAAAGGTGGGGTACATTTGGTCCAATTTATGTTTCTATGAGTATAGTCGCAAATAAAGCAGCACCATTTTCTCAGGACTGCAGAAACGGACTGAGTTCTGTGGTCTGGGGCTGTTAACTAACAGCGTGTTGGTAGACACACACTCACTGTCATCTGCCTTGACTAACCACATGTAGGCCAATATTTAAACAAGGATTTTAACCTAACTGACTGTAACAGCTTCAAATGACTCATTATGAACTATCATTGAAGTCCTCCTTTGTTCACAGATAATTGGCCTGGAATACTAGAAGTATTTGAGACTTTCATATCCATCAACCTGTTATTACTCAGATCACCTTTTTCACAGGACTGAAGTCCATACGTAATCTTCAGTAAGTATTCAATGATTATACCCTATGGAGCATTCATGTATAAAACACTTTCCCAGACATTTTTAAAAAGGGCTGCTGAACTTATGAATAACTTCACACATTCCCATTCGTAAGAGTCTATCCTTAGGGATTTCATTCTATAAAGAGTGTATGGCCGAACTCCAAACTAAATAACCTCTTGTTTTGTGCACTTGTTTTATAAGTAATAGAATAAAATTGAAATTCATTCTCACAGGTGACTCAGGCAGTCACTGGTTTATAATTGATTCAAATAGACATTTTCTAAACATTTGTTGGCCTGTTTAAAAACTGCCTTAATATCTTAGTATCATAGCAATGACCAGAATCTTTTCTCCAGTATTTTTCAAGGCACTTTAGCCTGATTTAAAAGTGAATATTAACAGAATTTAATTTAAACATTTAACTTAAATTGAAAGGTAGCATGTGTATTTTGAACCTCAGATGGAGGATTCTGGGGAACAGAATGGACCATCTAGTGATTACCTCATTTGTAAACTCAACACCTTCTCCTTCTTGAATTGTGCCCAACAGTCTGTCGGTGGGAATGTGGGCTAAGTCTGGTGGGTGGAGCTCCTCTGCTCCTCCTTCAAGAGCACAGTTCTGCCAATATATGTTCAAAATAGTGAGTTTCCATATAAGATTTGCTTAGAAAAACATTCATCTCACTAAATTTCTTTCAAAAAATCTTAGTTTAAAACATAAATCTGTATGTATGCATTCAGTAGTTTCTTATAATTTGGAGAAATTAATTTATAATTTTTAGATGAAAATCACTGTAAGTTTAGCATTGTAATCTTAATGTACACTATATAAAATAGGTCATGAAAGTCACAACAAATATAGTCTTTTCTTAAATTTAATCTTATTATGAAAATTATTTCAGTTACTGCTACTTGGTTATACTATTATCAGATATCTTTTTGTTAAAACATACAAATAATAATGAACAACCATTCTTTAAAAAAATACCATACAGAAAACACTCAGCTAAAAGTGTAAAATGCCTACAGCATTTCATGTAACTTACTTCACTAGATCTTGCAGTCTTATATGATCAGAGCTATATCCATGTTAACTCAAACAATAATATGAGAGTATATTTCACAGAAATCAAATGAGTGTTATGGGGACAGTGTGTTCTATGTACTAACTGCATAAAAGTTAGTTAAAAAGGCACATGTCCAGTCCCACCATATACCTATTCAAACAGCATGTATGGACCTAGAGGGCATCATGCTATGTAAATAGGTCAGACAGAAAAAGACACATACCATATAATTCCACATACATGTAGAATCTGAAGAACAAAATAAACAAATAACCAAAATTCAAATGGACTCATAGATACAGAGAACAGAATAATGGTTGGCAGAGGTGAGAGGAGTTGGGGGACTGATTAAAAAAGTGAAGGGATTAATGCCCTGGCTGGTGTAGCTCAGTGGATTGAGCGTGGGCTGCGAACCAGGCATCGCAGGTTCGATTCCCAGTCAGGGCACATGCCTAGGTTGCAGGCCATGTCCCCCAGCAACCGCACATTGATGTTTCTCTCTCTCTCTCTCTCTCTCTCTCTCTCTCTCTCTCTCCCCCTTCCCTCTCTAAAAATAAATAAATAAAATCTTTAAAAAAAAAAGTGAAGGGATTAAGACACACAAATAGGTAGTTACCGAATAGTCATGGAGATGCAAAGAAATATAGCCAATAATATTGTAATAACTATGCATGATGCCACTTGGATACTGGAAATATTGAGGGAACACTTTGTAAAGTATAAAATTGTCTAACTGTTATGCTATACACCTAAAACTAATACAAAGTAATATTAAATGTAAACTGTAATTAAGGAATAAAATTTAAATTGAAGAAAAAAGCCATTTTCAGTGCCTACTGAAAAATGAAAATTCTTTGATGTTATAGGCCTTCTCTCTTACCTTGCCATGATGTTTGTTGTTTGCTATTTTGTTTAAATAAAGAACAATTAAAAATTTAAATTATTAACATGAATTGTATTCATTTTATATTGTATAATGCCAATTTAAATGCAAATACTAAGCATTTAATATGGATATGGAATTACTAAACTTACACAATTCATAATTTTAGTAAATACCTGCTTATGTATTTCATTCTTACTAGAAAAATAAATGTTCCACCAAACTACCTCAGCTTGAGTTGTTATTCTATTTTATGTTATGCACACATTCTACCAGCACTTTATGTTTAGTAATGAGTATAAAAGGACTAACAGGAAAAAAACAGTATAGGTTGTCTTGTCTTTCCTTTTCCTTCTACATCATTATTTTTAGCATAAGGTGTTGACCAATACAAGAAAGTGACAAAAGTAATAAAGGATATGATGTTTTTTTGTTGTTGTTTGTGTTTCTTAGAATGCCACTGCCTTCTTTACAAACTCATGTCAGGGCTATTTCTCCACTTACTTGGTCACAGATGTAATATACTTACCTTGTATTCACTTTGAGTCTAGCTGAATGACCAAGCATCAGGGTCCACCAGAATTCTGTGATTGGGCAGCATCACAAATGCTATATGTGAATGGTGTGGCAAGAAATAGTGGGAAAACTTGTTGCATACATCTCCTTTTGTAATGAGCATGCTCAATTGCCCAATCAAACTACCTACAAAACATTAGTTCAAAATAAAATTATTAAGAATTTCAAGATGGCGAAGCAGAACATTCTGGGTCCCTGTGCCCCTACTGCACAGGTCTCACACCCAAGATGTGCCCTCTGAAATGGCTAAGGGATTTTGCTTTTTAAACAAACACCCCAGGGTGTTTGCATTCTTATGCATTTAAAGTTTACAAACCATATTGTCTAGTGAGTTTCAGATTTAGGACAATTCTCTTCTACATAGCTAGGCAAAGACAGGTTCAGATGCATTTTAGCTAGTTTAGTTGAAAACACTGCTTCCAATCTTATTACTATTTGCATACATCTTTGACACCCAGGTGTTAGTATGCAAGTGTTTGACCTTCTCTAATTTCAAGAAGTGACAGTGAGAAGGGGGAAAGTTTGGAGACTTGAACTGGACATCATTTTTCATGGAAAAGTTCCAAATTGATCAAAGCATTAATATCACATGACTTTCTGCCCATTTGCACACATTTCAGAAGTTGAACATGATGTTCCATAGAAATGCATGTGGCCTAGAATATTCAGTAAACAGTCCTTGCCTTTTACACTGCTATTGAAATAACATACATTTAAAAAATATAACATTTAATTATATTATAGTAAGCAAATTTAAAAACCAAATACATAAGACCAAACATTTTCAATATAAAAAATTTAAAATTCTTGTCTTTCACACTAAACAATTCTTGGTAAGCCATAATTTTCTAATCTTTCAAAAGATACAACTCTTCAGAATTCTTCATGTAAGCCAAGGTAGAACAACAAAAATGGTCTTTTTGCTGTGACTATATCTATTAACAAAAAAGCATATTTAATAATATAAATATACTATTTTATCTGCTTCTTTTCTGAAAACTTAGTCTTATAAAGCTATAAAAAACATGAGAATTTAGAAAAAACAAAGGGAATAAATAAAAGTGGTGCTACAAATACATACTGTTTAGTAATGATAAAAATATCTTTTTTTAGCCGTGAATATTGTTAATCTCATTCATTACCACAGAAAATGGCCTTAATGCTGTAAACTTTCTTTTGAAAATTTAACCTAAATTCATAAGAAATGAAAAGTATATGTTCAAAGTAGATAGAAGGAAGCAGATTTTCACTCAATCTGTGGAAGAAGGTTTATGTAGGATATAAAACTGAAACTCTTAGACACAGACAACAACAGTGTGGTGGTTACCAGAAGGGAGGGGGTGGGGAGGTAGTAAAGGATAAAAGGGGCCAAACATGTGGTGATGAAAGAGGATTTAACATTGGGAGCTGGGCACGCAATGCAATATACAGATGATGTGTTATAGAAATGTATATGAAACCTATTTGATCTTATTAATAATCAATGTCATCCCAATAAATTAAATTTAAAAAAATTAGCTAAGAATTAAAGAGACAACTTAATAGAAAATAGATTCATCTTAAAGGGATGCATTGAATCCAGAACACATACATGTTCTTTCACTCAAAGGAAGTTTGGACTAAATATCTGTAAAGGCATTTTCATCCCTTTGGATATATTTAGGAAAACAGTTAAATTGTTCTGCCTTCTTCTTTGGTTCTCAGAATCTTTTCTATCTCAAAATGAACAGAAGAGTCTTATCTTTTGCTCTTTAGAATAGACACATTTGTGTCATACCACAAGTAAGGCATATACTCCTTTTACTTCTAGTCTGTCTTCAGGTGAAATGTGCTATTATCCCAGTGGGAAGAAATTTATTGAGTTACTTTTACAACCATAACATACAAGTCCTCGTTAAAGTATAATTCATCAAGAGGTATCACTATACGACTCATACTGAGTCGTTTAACTTTCAAGTTAACCTGCACTTTGAAGAACTATGTAATTGAAGATCTTGATTTTTTTCAGGGTCCTTAGAGTGCTTTTTCAGTCTAAACTCATTTGATAAACTATATTAGGTATGAATCCAAATGTGGTAAGCATACTTTTATTGAAAGGATTGTCTGTATTTACTATAAATAGTCTATATTTACTATTCCTACAGTAATCTACCAAATACCATAGTTTATTTTCAACAAAGACATTATTATTCTTTTAGATAAAAGCCCCTACTATATTGGATAAAAGTCATGATAGTTTTTGCTTGATGTGAAACTAGATTGGCAATAAAATCTGTTTAAAAATACAAATAATTTTGACATATTTAGGCTTCCTATACCTTAAAACTCTCTAGTGACTCCTTAACATTAAAGGCTGTTATCTCTTCAACTCAGGTATCATCATATCAGGAGATTTCCTGGGATCTGAGCAAGGTTTAATAAGGTAGGTAGGTTGAGGAAACAAGGGAAAACGTAGTAATCAGAGTGCAGTGTGGAGTTCTCTTGCTATAGACAGATATGGCTTTCTCATCCACTTCTGTATCTTTGTCCATGCCCATGGACAAATAACCTACTCACTACAGGCTTCAATTTCTTAACTCTATAAAGTAAAGGGGTTGGACTATATGACCTTTAAAGTGTCCTTTAGCCCTAAAATTCCATGTTTCTGTAGCTTTCAATTGAGGAACTGTACAGAGAGAAGAATACTTTAAGAATAATCCTCACAGCCTACAGACCAATGATGACAGAGATGCTGATGTTTTTGAGGAGGTAATAGAAGATATTTGATCCCAATGGTTTGGAGTTCCCTGGCTGTGATAAAGGAGAAGAGCTGAGGAGCTGTACAACATTAGTGTTCTTTGTCTCTTTGTGGATGACCCTTTCACATTAATATCAAAATCAGAAACTCTGAATTCCAGAAAAGAAAGGGAGAGTCACACATTCTTTCAATAATCCTTTGTCACTGAACATTTGAGAACCACAGGAAGCCAAATCAGACATCACTTAAAATAGTTTTTGGGTCAAGATTACAAAAAAAGAGGAAGACAGGAAAGAACAGTAGAATCAGCGGGAGTACATCCCCTGAAGTCCCCTAAACTAAGTTGGAACACAACCCAGAGCTAGTTAGCTAGAGCACTTCTCAGTGGGATTTCACCCAGTGAAAGGCATTCACCACAAATCGTTCTCTGAAAGTGCTTCCCCTCCACACCAAAAATCACTGGGGAAAAGAGGTTATGCTCTAAGGAAATTTTCCATAAAGCATGCATGTCAATTCTTAATGTCTACAAAATTCATGATTAAACCTGGAGTTGAGTATCTTAAATTGTGGAATGAGAGCCTGAGTGTGATCTTGTCTCTCAATCTCAGATCAAGATCATATATATGGCAATTGTGAAGCTACTCTTAACTATTGGCTATTATTCACAGGTTTTGCCAATGTATGGAGGGAAAAAGTGGAGTAATAATAGATAGTATTTCTCTGTATCTAGTTAAGAATCAGTATTTTCTGCTTGTATATAAAGCTGACTTTTAAAGTCACAAAGTGACTGTGTTTATGAAAAACGAACTACAGAGCTATTTATATGCAGAGAACATTTCAATTTATACAATGAACAGAAAAACAAAATTTCAGCACAGTATAAGTCTTTGATACATATCTGGTAAACTGTTCAAGTATAATTCACATATTCAGTAGACCACAATATTTACTTCTTTCCTGCAGAGGTTTTCCTATTCACTTCCTGTCTATCCATTTCAAACCTACAGGCTGTTTATTTTCAGAATGTCTATCCAAACCAACTGACATATTATAAAACAAAATAATGTGTGTCCAATATTTTCTTCTCCAGTTCATTACTTTTTTAACATTAAATTGCTCCAAAATGTAATAAAATTTCTATTAGTAAATTGAATTGATAAAATTGAGATTAATATTTCATATACAGTTTTCTTCTGTGAAAATTATCTTCACACACAAAGTTGGGCAACAAAAAGTAATGTAGAAATATAATTCATTTTACTTATTGTAATTGTGTGTTCTTAACTGGCCATCTGTAAAAGAGAAATTTAAATTATAAAATTTTGAACCAATACTCAATTATTTTCTATGACTGCTAAATTTTATATAGACTTAGGTATTTCTGGTTTCATAGCATAAATAAGATTAGATTTGATTATTTAGCACGAGTCTACAATGTATAAAAATTATCAAAAAATAACATTATATAGCTATCTATTACCAGTATTAAGTGTGGATGAATTTTATTATATTTTTCTTTCATTGAACATATAATAAAAATAAAGATTATCAAATGTCATATTTTAAAAGCCATAAGAGATAATTTCTAAATTTAAAATATCACAGAATAATACTATCTAAATGATTAACTATGCACATAGTATATTTTCAGGCTGACAGTTTTATGTCACTAAACTATATACTTATTATTTTCCTTTCATATATGTAAAAATTTATCCTAGGTTAAGTACTTTATTTTATCTTATCTGGTTACTTTGTCATTGTTTTCTGCTTATTTTACATAGTATACTGCCTGCGTTTTACTGACAGACTTTCTCTTGGTTTTATTAGATCTCATTGTGTACAAATAATTTGCTTTTAAGTCATGCCTTAACTCGTAAATTATGTTATCAAACTGTTTTTATTAGACTTCTTTGTGATTATTTTTTATAGTTTCTTATCATGAATACACTTTAAAGAGAGGCAAATTTACTTTGGCAACAGAAGAAACTTTCTGTGCTAATACAGTGATTCCAGTGCATAAGGAGATGTAGATCCACTTGTTTGAATGTGATTGACACAGCTGTGGACTATATGCAAATAAGTTCACACAAGCATATTAAAAATCATGAGACTGAAAATTAATAAAAATATCACCAGTATAAATAATGTCTGAATAATTTGTGTTTAAAAAGCTAACTTGGCCCTCACCAAGAAGGCTCAGTTGATTGAGCATCATCTCATGAAGCAAAAGGACACCAGTTAGATTCACAGTCAGGGCATATGCCTGAGTTGCAAGTTTGGTCCCAGGTTGTGATGCCTGTGAGAGATAACTGACCAATGTTTCTCTCTCACATCAATGTTTACCTCCCTCTCATTCTCTCTTCCTTCTCCTTGCTATAAAAATAAGTAAATCAGATATTTTTAAAAATTTAAAAAGCTAACCTAACTGGTGGAATTTGAAAAATTATTAGTGGGGTAATTTTAAGATTCCACTCTGGTGTATAGTATCTAGAAACAATGAAGACAATAATAAATCTGTAGTCTATAGTCTATTAAGCTAAAGTCTTTTTGAACAAACATCCTAAATCAAACTAAAGAGTCACTACATTTTTACCAATAAAATGGTCTTAATATTTTTAATCAATAAAATTACTTTTGAGGACTTCTTCGAATAGTGCATACATTTTTGGTATATTTGGTGTTTTTATTATAATTAATTTCAAATTATATGTATAAACACAGAGCTCCAAAATATATGAAACAAAAACTAATAATTGAAGGGAGAAATAGAAAGTTGAACAGTTATTTTTAGATTCTTTAATACCTCCACTTTCAATGATGGAAAGAAAAATATGGGCAGAATCTTGACAAATAAACTAAAAACTGGAAACCACTATAAATCAACAAGAAATAAGAAATATGTATAGAACATTTCATTCAATGGCAGCAGAATACACATTTTTCTTGGGTATACATAGAAAACTCTATAGATGAGACATAATAAAAGCCTCAATAAGTTTTAAAAATTTGAAATCACACTGTGTTTGCATGTACAATATAATTAAAATATAATTCAATAGCATAAAGAATTTTAGGACATTTATAAATAGGTAGAAAGTAATTAACACAAACTTGTAAATAATAGTTAAACAAAAAAGTTACATAAAAAGTTAGAAAATACTAGGAGGTGATAGATTAGAAGCTATTTTGAAGTGAATGAGAAAAAAACTGCATATCAAAGTGAATTTGGGCACTTTTGGCAAGATGATGGTGGAGGTGGATGCTGAGTTCACTCCTTCATAAAAATACATCAAAGGTACACCTACATCTATAGCAAATTTCTCCTGATAGAGAATTGTCAGCCAATTTAACAGCCTCAGCACAACAGGCAAAGAGATAGAGACTGCAAAAAGAAGGTCAGGGAACCATATGGGATCTATGGGAGCTGAATGATTTATCCAAGACCAAAGGAATCAGTAAGTATCATGGTTTAGTTACCCTGGAATGTAGATAGTGGATGGGAGCTCCATCTAGGTTCTCTGGCTGACTATAGCATGGTCTCAGGTAACCCTACTAGAGATAGATCCAGCAGAAACAAGAGGATACTATAGCATGCATACAGGGCCCCTTCACACAGAGATTCATCCAACGGGCGTAGCGGGGTGTTACTTTGTGGTCCCACTTGGCTACACACACAGGGGATTCTCTTGCCTAAAGACAGTGGAGAACTAATAGAAGCTGAAGTAGCTGCCTATAGGACAGCAATGTCCAGAGAAATTGAGGGGAGAGTAGGTTGTTACCATGTGCTTATATGGGGCTCTCCCTTATAAAAAGCATGGAGGCTGATAAAATGCTTTGGCACTTAAATGCAGCATGGCCTGAGTCTGGAGATATTGGGGCACTACTGCACGTACAGAAGGGATGCCAAGCCACAGAAAAATGTGAAGATATAGAGATTTTGTGGTACCCACACACCGGGCTGCCCTGTGCAGAGGGAGTGGGTTGTTGCTTTGACTGTTCCATGCAGAATCTCCTACCCTTCCCTGGGAGACTGCAAAACTACCAAACTTTGGCTGTGCAAGGAAGTAACACTGCCCTATCTGGACAAACTGAGCATCCCAGCCCAGGTCCTATTCTTCAGCAGGCAATTAAATCAATAGGGAGCACAAACAGGGCTGACCTATGCTAAGTGAGAGGGGTGTTGCTATTCATGCACTGGTGCAGAACTACCTGCCCCTGCGACAGAGAGATTTTATAGCTACCAAAGTATAGCAGTGCACATGCATACAAGGTTACCCCAATAGGAGGAAGGGAGGAGGTAATAGGACTTTGAGATTTAGGTATGCAGAGTGAGTCTGTTCAGACCCCGCTTTGACTGTGGATAATTTAAACAGTGGGGCAGGCACACAGAGCTGCCTGTGAAGTGACAGGGGCTTGGCTGAATACAAGGAGCTATACTGCCCAGAAAAGGAGCAGAAATACCAAAGAGGTTTCAGTGTGTGCCTGCAGGCCTGCCACAATGAGACAGCTGGTGGGACCCTGAGATGTGAGTTCTGGTTGGGCCTTGAGATGCAAATTCTGAAGGCAACCCCCACACAGACCCCGCTAGGTTCACAGACAGTTAAGCAACAGGACACACCAAGAGTTCAAAGAGTAGCCCCATCACATCAGGCAATCCTACCCAGATTAGAAGGGCAAGAAAATAAGCACAGAAAGTCAAACAAAATGGGGAGACAGAAGGATATGCCCCAAATGAAGAAAAAAGGAAAAACCCCAGAGAGAGCCTGTACTGAAATGAAGATAAATAATTTGCTTGGTAAAGAATTCAAATAAATGCTCGTAGAGATGCTCAACAAAGTTAGAATACACTACAGGACCTCAGGGATCACTTCAACAAAGAAATACAAAATATAAAAGAAAAAACATAATCAGGATGAAGAATACGATAGCTGAAATGAAAAATATATTAGAAGGAATCAACAGTAGATTAGTTAATACAGAAGAATGGATTAACAACTTAGAGGACAGAATAGTGGGAATCACCCAATTAGAATAGCAAAACCAAAAGAGGATTTCAAAAATATGCATAGTATAAGATATCTCAGGGATAACATTAAGTGCTCTAACATTAGCATTATAGGGATTATAGAAGGTGAAGAGAGACAAAAAGGAGGAGAAAGAATATTCAAAGAAATAATATCTTGAAACCTTCCTAATTTAGGAAGGGAGACAGACATTCAAGTTCAGGAAGCACAGAGAGTTCCAAACAAGCTAAACCTGAAGACATTCACACCAAGTCATATTTTATGACAAAAGTTAAGGATAAAGAGTCAATCTTAAAGGCAACAAGTGCAAAACTAAGTCACACACAAGGGAAACTACATAGGGTGATCAGTTGATTTCTCAGAAGCAACTCTACAGGACAAAAGGGAGTGGTAAGCAATATTTGAAGTGCTCAAAGAAAGGAATGTACAATCTAGAATACTTTAATCCAGCAAGGTTATCATTTGGAATTGAAGGATAGAGTTTCCCAAACAAACCAAAACTAAGGGAGTTCACCATCACTAAGCTAGCCTTAAAGGAAATGTAATAGGTCTTCTTCATGAAGAATAGAAAAGACCATAACCAGAAATTTAAAAAAAAAATAGAGAAAAGGACACCCTGGCTAGTGTAGCTCAGTGGATTGAGCACAGGCTGGGAATGAAAGGGTTGCCGGCTGGATCTCCAGTCAGGGCACATGCCTGGGTCACAGGTTAAGTACCCAGTGGGGGCCACATGAGAGGCAACCACACATCGATGTTTCTCTCCCTCTCTTTCTTCCTCCCTTGCCCTCTCTCTAAATAAATAAATAAATCTTTAAAAAAGAGGAAAGGAAAAAACTCACTGATAAAGGAAAACATGCAATAATCACAGTGCATCAACTACATAAAAAGTTAATAGAAAGGTTTAAAGACAATAGCAGCAAAATTAAATATAACTACAATAAATAATCTGGAGATACACAAAACAAAAAGATATAAAACATGACATCAAAAATATAAAAAAGGGGGACTTAGGAAGATGGTGGCCAAGTAGGTGGAAGCTGAGTTCACTTGCTCTTGCACCCAACTTGGACACTTGGCTGATCTTCCAAAACAAATTAACTAAACATTCAACAGAATCTTGGTTGATATGAAGTTCGGAAGCCAGGGAGTAGAGAAGACACTTCACAATGGGTGATAAGGATGTTTTTTTGTTGGAAGGGGAAACAACCTGTTCATGCTCATCCTGTTCATCCTGTTCAACAGTCTGTAGTCACTGAGAGCCTGGTCAGAGGTCACAGCTTTGCAGCTCCCTCTCCTCCCAGGGCTGGAAATCCCCAGACCTGGGCTGTGAATGACTTGGATACACAAAGTTGGGAAGATCCAGCCTATAACACACACAATAAGCAGCACAGCCATAGCTGCAGTGGCAAACACCAACTGAGAGAGTGCCAGAAAAAGAGAGAGAGATTTTATCTGTACCTGGGTCATGCAGAGGAGGCCAGTGGTGACAGTGAGATACTCTTGACTTTTTGGAGAGGTGGTATGTATGGAAAGTTGGACAGTAACTCAGTGCTATAGTGGTAGAGCCAGACAGACTTTAAAGAGGAGCTGAGATATTGAGTGAGACTGCCCTGCCAACAAAGGGTATGATTTGCTCCCACTCAGTGTATCTGAGCAGACTGATCAGAAAGGTGAACAGTGAGGGGGTTTCTTGGCCCCAACTCAGAGCAGCAGGCAGAGTGAAGGCTGCATAGAGTGGAGAATTTGGGGACTCTGTCTGCTCTAAGGGTAGTGGGCTGGGCCTGGAAGGGTGGGAGGTGAGAATATTTAAAGCCAGACAGAGCCCCCTTCCCTGGCAGAGACTGAATCTCCAGGAAGGAAAGGTCAACCCAGACCCCACCTCCTGTAGGATCTAAAGCACTACCAGTGGTTATTATCAGCAAAACAGGCAGCTCAAGCTCAAAAACCCCTACAGGGTCCATTTCCACAAGAGAAAACAGCAAGAGGGATGCTTAAAGGGCTCATTTTGAACTTCTCTCAGAGAGACAAAACACACTGGTTCCAAGGGCCCTGTTTCACTGAGGCCAGCAAAGTAGGGAGGTCAGAAAACTGTGTAACAAGGAGGAATCAGGGCCACGCCCAACCACGGTGGCACACAGAGCTGCCTTCAACATCAAGCAGGAAAGAGCTGAACCTTTTACACAGATTGGCTCCTCCTTGGAAGCAGACAGCTAATTCATCATAAACTATACATTATTGGAAATAAACTGGGACAGACCAAGACAGGTGGTGCAGGGACAGGGCAACACACTCACAATTTTCCCAGAAGACTGAACAGTACCTTCCAGGGAAGACCCAGGTGTTCCACCCTTCTGAAAGTAAAAGAAGCTCTCTCTAGAGGCAGATGAATGTGACACAGATGGTTCTACCAGAAGTTGGATGACACATCTCCAGACCTTGAGCTGATAAAAACCAGAGGTGGGTCCAGAAAGAGAAGTCAGAAGGTGAACACCAAACTGCTGACATGAATTTCACCTTGCTCTTCTTCATATTTGCATGTTTCTTTCACCTAGCCTTTTAATATTTTTTCTTTTGCTTCAGTTGCATTCCAACTAATTCACTCTTTGTATTTTACTTTTTATTTTTATTTATATTTTTTTAATTTTTTATTTTATTGTTATTTCAATTCTCACATTGTAGCCTTCCCTTGACTTACTCCATTTTGCCTTCTTTCTACCCTTTTTTATTTTCATTGTAAATTGTACTTTCCCCCATGCTGTACCTTGCTCCTATTCCTTACTGTTACTACTTCTCCACCCTCTAATCTATCAAAGCATTCTTCCTTCCTTTAGCCAGTTCTCATTCTTTTTCCCCATCTTATAGTATTCTTATTTCCTTTCCACCTTTATAAATTGTCTTATTTGGCAGGGATATTATGGTTATTTCTGTTCTTCTTCAAGAACAGAAGTATTCCTATTAGTTCACTATTTTTTTAATTTCAAATCTCATAAGCTACTCTCCCCCATCCTACACAATTTTGCCTTTCTTACAGCCCTTCCTTAGATGAATTAGCAATTTTATCTTTTTCCCCTTTTTAGCCAAGATTCTAATGCTTACTCTTATTATTGTTTTCTTCCCCTATTCTCTCAAAGTCATTTTTCTTTATTGTAGACATCTCATATTCTCTTTTGTATAATATTCTTATTATCTTTCTGCCTTTATCAATCTTTGCTCAGCTGTCATTGTTATGGACTCTGTTGTAGTTTCTCTGCAATTTCATTCCCTTTGGTTCACTACCTTTTAATTTTATTTCAAACCTCATAGGGTACTCTCCCTTTTCTTACTCCATTTTGCCATCACCATTCCCTGTTTTATTCGCATTTTAAATTTTATTTTTGCACTTTTGTGCCTTGCTTCTATTTTCTACTATGGTTATTTATCTTTATTATTTACAATAATATTTAATGAGATATCATAATGAGATACCACCTCACACCAGTCAGAATGGTTATCATAAACAAATCAATAAACAAATGCTGGTGAGGTTGTGGAGAAAAGGCAACCCTAAGGCACTATTCATGGAAATGCAGGCTGGTACAGCCACTGTGGAAAAAGTGTGGATTTTCCTCAGAAAACTAAAAATGGAACTGCTTTTGAACCTAGCAATTCCACTGTGGGGATTATACCCCAAGAATCCTGAAACACCAATTCAAAAAAATCCTATGCACCACAATGTTCATAGCAGCATTATTTACAACAGCCAAGTTCTGGAAACAGCCTTAAGTGCCAAACAGTAAATGAGTGGATCAAAAAACAGTGGCACATTTACACAAGAGAATGCTATGCAGCAGAAAGAAGGAATTCCTACCCTTCATGAAAGAATGGACGGAACTGGCAGTATTGTGCTAAGTAAAATAAACCAGGCAGTGAAAGACAAATATCATGCCTATAAAGGCAGGTGAAAAAGATCTATATAGGTGAGAAAGATCTCACCTATAAAAGGAATCTAATGAACAAAATAAACTAACAAACAAGGTAGAATAACAGGCATGGAAACATGGAACAGACTGAAAGTGACCAGAGAGGAGGGGAGAAGGGGACCGATGGTGGAAAGAAGGGGAAGGAACTAGTCAAAGAACATGTATGAATAACCCACAGGCATGGACAACGGAATAAGAACTGACTGTGGGAGAAGGGTCTGGGGTGTGCAGAGGAGGGAAAAGGGGAAATAACTGGGGCAACAGTAATAGAATAACAATAAAAATGACTTAAAGTATATAAAAAGGGGGGAAGAATTAAAATGTAGTGCTTTTATAACGTGATGGAACTTAAATGTCTATCAGCTTAAATATACTCCCATAGATACAAATAGTATATGTGAACTTTATGATAACCTTAAACCCACACCATACAAAAAAGTACACAAAAAAGAAGAGAAAGGAATCCAATCAAAACATTAAAGAAAATCAACAAATCAAAAGAGAAGATATTAAGACAAGAAGAAACAGCTAAGAACAACAACAAAATACTAACAAAATGGGAATGAGCACATATTCATCAGTAATTACCCTAATGTAAATGGACTAAATGCTCTGATCAAAAGACATAGAGTGAAAGAATAGATAAAAAGAAAAACATAACCAATCTATATGCTGCTTACAAGAAATTCACTTCAGATTGAAAGACAGACACAGACTGAAAGTGAAAAGATAGAGAAACATATTCCAGGCAAATGGAAATGAAAAGGAAGCTGGGTAACAAAACTCATATCAGACAAAACAGACTTCACAACAAAGAATGTAAAAAGAGACAAAGGATGTTACAGAATTTTAAAATGGTCAATCCAAGAAAAGGATATAACAATTGGAAATAAATATGCATTCAACATAGGAGCACCTAAGTATATAAAACAAATGTTAATGGATGGAAAGGCAAAGATTAATAGTAATACTACATAGTTGAGGGATTTTAATACTCCACTTACTTCAATGGATAGATTATTAAGACAGAAAACTAATAAGGGAATAATGACATTAAATGCCACATTAGACCATTTTGACTTGATAGGCATTTACAGATCTTTTTATCCAAAACTCACAGGTTACATTTTTTCTCAAGTGCACATGGAACATTTTCCAGGACAGATCACATACCAGGGTACAAAACACATCTCAATGAATTCAAGAAGACTGAAATTATGTCAAGCATATTTTCTGACCACAATGGCATACAATTAGAAACTATAGAAAAATCACGACCTGGAGAAACCAAAATGCATGGAGATGAAACAACATGCTTCTAACAATTAATCAATTAAAGAGGAAATCAAAAACTACATTAAAACAAATGAAAATATGCCTGGCTGGTATGGTTCAGTGGACTGGGTGCTGGTCTGTTATATTTCTATACAGTAATGATAAAAAGTTAAAAGATGAAAAGTACAAAAATGTAATTGAAGAAACAACCCTATTTTCAATAGCACTAACAAGTAAAATACTTGATATAAACATAAGAAGAGAAATGCAAAATATGTACAGCACTTAATATAAAATACTGGTGAAAAAGAATTAAAATCTTACCAAGTGGAAAGAAAGACATCTTTTATTCATGAATTAAAATACTTAATTTTGTTAATATGGTAATACCCCTCCTCCAAATGGTTTACAGACTCAACACAATCCTTATAAATACACTGCTTTTTCTGCAGAAAATGTCAAATTGATTCCAAAATTCATATGCTAATGTAAGAGGTGCCCAATAGCTAACACACTCCTGAGTAAGAACAAAGTGGGAGAACAACAGTAATTTAGATTGTGTGGCACTAGTATAAGGACAGGCTTGCAGATCAATGCAATAGTATTGAGGATCCAGTAACAAAGCCTTACATCTATAACCAATTGATTTTCAATGAGGTGCCAAATTTATTTAATTAGAAAAACGTATTTTCAACAAATGGTACTGTGATCACTGGATATCACAGTAAAAGAAAAAAATAATAGGAACTTCTGCCTGTTACCATACACAAAAATTAACTCAGAATATATCATAGACATAAATGTAAGAGTTAAAACTAAATATTTTAAGAAGTAAACATGTAACTAAATAGATTATTAGTTGCCTAGACTTAAGTATGGGGAGGTGAGTATCAATAGTAAGTGACTGCTAATGTGTATGAGAATTAATTGGGGGATTGTGGACAAGTTTTATCATTATTATTTTTATTATTGTTGCTTCCTTTCTTTTTATTCTTTTTTTAAAATTTATTGTTATTCAGTTACAGTTGTCCCACCTTTTTCCCCATTGCTCATCGCCACCGCATCCGCCCCACTTCTACAGTCAATCCCACAATTGTCCGTGCCTATGAGTCCTCTATTCATGTTCCTTTGCTTGCTTCTTTCCCTTCTTTCCCCTATTATCCCCCTCTACCTCCCCTCTTGCCATGGTCTGCTTCTATTTCCAAGTCTCTGGTCCTTTTCTGCTCATTTGTTTGTTTTGTTGATTTGGTTTCACTTCGGGTGAGATTTATTTTTTATTGTTGCTCAATTACAGTTGTCCCCATTTCCCCAAACATTACAATGTTTTATAATTAAACTGTAGTAATGATTGCACACCTCTGTGAATATACTAAAAACTATTGGAGTATACACTTTGAGTGTGTAAGTTTTAGATAAGTAGTTATATCTCAATTAAAATGTTAAAATATACAAATAAAATCAATATTTTAATATCATTTCATAGCCAGCTTTTAATATAAACCATTTTGGTGTAGAATTATATACTACTTGATTAAGCATAGTTTAACTGCAATATAAAAAAAGATTGCAAAAATAATACAGGTTTTTGGCACCATTATAATTGTCTGAGGGAGTTTCCTTAATTCAGCTTCTGAAAAGTGTTGTTTTTTATTTGTTTGATACCAAGATTTTACAAGTTCCCTGATCTAAAATGTGCACGTTATATCCTATTTCAAATACTTTATGTAAGTCCTTCCATTTACTTGTACTCACTGATAGCAACTCCAAAATCTTCCTCCAAAATTAAGATTTCTTATTTTAAAAGAATCTGAAATTTTAAGATTACAAACATAGTTTATCTCACTCTCAATGTATTTAATGTGAATAACACTTCCAGAAGCAACAGGGGCTTCAAAAATCACAATGTGGACCATAAATCTGCAGAACATATCATGTGGCTATTTCTTTTATTAATATCTTTTGATGGGAAAACTGCCTCTCTTCTCAGTTGTTTAAACTGTAGAAGCAGGCACTGTTCTAACTCTTTAAAGATTATCTTTACCTACTTTTTTTCTCTCAATGCTTTCCTTTCATCTCCTTTTCCCACAAAACTTTAAAGTTTCTGCTGACTCTGCTGCCACTCAGATAGTGTTTATTTTGGGACTTCAATATCCCTTGCTCCCTCTAAAAATGTGTCAGTCTTTTCCATCTTTGCTAGGATTTATGGTCTTAGATTTATAATTTCAAATCTACAAAGCTTGCCTATTACCAAATATTCTTTCTTTGTAGAATCTATAATTAGGAACAGGAATCATGAAGCTAAAGCTGAAATCCTGGGCACTGTGATCCATAAATCCCCAAAATGATCACCTGCACTCTTCCATTCTGATATGCAGATGCCACTCCTCCGGTTAAGAGATCTCTATTTCCCGCCCTGGCTGGCGTAGCTCAGTGGATTGAGCGCGGGCTGCGAACCAGGCATCGCAGGTTCGATTCCCAGTCAGGGCACATGCCTAGGTTGCAGGCCATGTCCCCCAGCAACTGCACATTGATGTTTCTCTCTCTCCCTCTCTAAAAATAAATAAATAAAATCTTTAAAAAAATGATTTAAAAAAAAAAGAGATCTCTATTTCCCCTCTCACTTTCTGAGTTGGATGTGGGATCTATTTTTATCAATTGAATGTAATGAAACTGACACTGAATTAGTTCCATGTCTTGCCCTAAAAAGACCAGGTAATTTTATCTCTTGCAACCCTGAGGTACCAGGTAAAAAAGTCTGGCTACTTCCCTGTAGAAACCAAGCAGAGAAAAATGAACATTGCCTGGGATGCCCAAAGCTGTTCTAGGCATAGCCACTGAGGCACAGTTCATGTGAGCTAAAGCATTTTGAACACTTCAGCTCTAGTTGAATTGTCAGCTCCCAGACAAATGCACTGCATGAGGGTCTCCAGCCAATCACATGGAAAGAACAAATGAATCCTGCCCAAATTTTAGGAGCATGGCAAATAAATGATTATTATTTTTGTCACTAAGTGTTAGAGTGATTTGTATAATAGCAATAGACAGGTTAAAAATAGGCATAAAAAAGAACCCACAAAAGAATAAAATGTGGAAGTATGTTTACCATAAAAAAGAGCTACCATAATTAAAACTTTAAAAACTTAGAGAAAAACCTTCACATTAATCTGTCTTAAAAGATTATATGCACATAACATGATACTGTGTAGAAATCAGTAAAGCTAAAATATAAGGGGTGAAAATATGATGTTTTCCCTTAAAAGTTTGAGTCATTTTGGAAAACACAAAAATTAAAAGTTAGGAAAACCAGTATAGACCTGGTGGGTTATTTATTGATCACAATGTGTCACAATAAACTTTTTTAAAATCTTAGCAAGAATAACAATGAGAAATTTATAGGTTTAAATCTCATGATCACCAGGATGTAAAGTAATGATAGAGGGGACTAGTGAGAACCTCTTCTTCATCTCCCTACATATGACAAGATGGCATTGGATTTTTTTTTATAATTATGAATTCATCTTCATAGTTAATAGTGATAAAACTCACATTTTTTAAAAAGTTGTTACTTATTTATTTTTAGAGTAAGGGGACAAGAGGGAGAAAGAGAGGGAGAGAAACATTGATGTGTGAGAGATACACCAATTGGTTACCTTTCATGTGCACCCAACTGGGGACTTGGCCCAAAACCCAGGCATGTACCCTGACTGGGAATCGAACTAGTGACCTTCTGTTTCACAGGCTGGCACTCAATCCATTGAACCACATGAGCCAGGGCAAAACTAACAATTTTTCATTATAATATTAGTTATCTCTTGCTGATAAGAAACTATTCCAACACTTAGTGACATAAATCAACAATTATTTTATTTTATTTTAAATTATTTTATTATTGTTTAATTATAGTTGTCCACATTTACTTCCCCCCACTAGCCCTCCACCTCAGCCATCCCCACCTCCCTCCCCTGCTTCTATCCCACCTGGTTTTGTCTATGTGTCCTTTATAGTTGTTCCTAAAAATTCTTCCCCACTTTCTCCCAATAACCGCCCCCTCCCCTCTGGTTACTGTCAGATTGTTCTTAATTTCAATGTCTCTGGTTATATTTGCTTACTTATTTGTCCTGTTAATTATGTTCCACTTAAAGGTGAGATCATATGGTATTTGTCCCTCACCACCTGGCTTATTTCTCTTAGCATAATGCTCTCCAGTTCCATCCATACTGTCACAAAAGGTAGGAGCTCCTTCTTTTTCTTTCTGTTCCTTAGTATTCCATTGTGTAAATGTACCATAGTTTCTTGATCCATTCATTTACTGATAGGCACTTAAGTTGCTTCCTGCACTTGACTATTGTAAATTGTGTTGTTATGAATACCGGAGATGCATAGGTTGTTTTGGATTGGTGTTTCAAGGTTCTTAGGATATAATCCCAGAAGTGGAATGGCCGGGTCAAAAGGCAGTTCCATTTTTAGTTTTCTGAGGAAATTTCATACCATTTTCCACAGTGGCTGCACCAGTCTGCATTCCCACCAACAGTGCACTAGAGTTCCCTTTTCTCCACATCTTCTCCAACACTTGTTGTTTGTTGATTTGTTTATGATGGCCATTCTGCGTGGTGTGAAGTGGTGTCCCACTGGGGTTTTAATTTGCATCTCTCTGATTGCTAGTGATGCTGAGCCTCTTTTCATATATCTCTGGGCCCTCTGTATGTCCTCCTTGGAGAAGTGTCTGTTCAAGTCTTTTGCCCATTTCTTAATTGGGTTGTTTGTCTTCCTGAAGTGGAGTCATGTGAGTTCTTTATATATGTCCCGTAGAACAAGGGACATAAAGGAAAGAATAAACAAATGGGACCTCATCACATTAAGAAGTGTCTGCATGGCTAAAGAAAACAGCATTAAAATGAAAAGAGAACCAACTATATGGGAAAATATATTTACCTATGATACCTCAGAAAAGGGTTTGATCTCTAATTATTATTTTATATTTTTATAAGAATCCCAGTCTAGCTTAACTGGGTGCTTCTGCCTCAAAGTTCTTATATTAATATTAAGGCTCCAGGGCATAGGATATGCTCTCATACTCATTCACATAATTGTGGGCAAAATTCACTCCCTGTGGTCTCTGTGACTGAGGGCTTCAACTTGTGGCTTTTTGTGGTCTTTTCTGACTAGCTCATGGTCCTTCAGAGCTAGCAAATAAGAGCAACAGTGGGCATATGAAACTGGAGGCAAAGTCTCTTGGTAACCTACTGTAGAAAGTATCATTCCATCACTTTTACCATTTCTATCTCTTAGGAGCAAGTCAATTGTATACCTCCATCAAGGCAGGAAGTTACAAAACATCACAAATACCAGAAGGTGATGATCACTGAGGCCAGCCTAGTGGCTCTCTAACACAACGGTAAACAAAAATGAATAATGTCTTTTAATTGCATATCACTAAATTGAGTGCAATATTTTGTTAAATTTAGAGAACAAATTAGAACAAGTTATTGCATTAAATTCAGTTTGCATTTTAATAATAATAGGATGCTACCCTTTAACTATATTATACTTTATCTGTTTAACTGATCTAAGTGAAGACTATTATTTACTATATTACCATATCATAATAATTTCTTTTGAAATTTTATGTTCTATATGATTTTAGGTTAGCAAATTAAAAATTACAAAAACATTCAAATGAGCAGAAAATAGTCCTGTTTTAAGAGTGAATCAACTGTTGTCATTTATTTCTGTTAATGGGACAAATGCAGATGGTGTGGAGAAAACAAATTCCGTTATGTATTTTGGCACTTTTGATTGCAAAGAAAAGAGATATACTAAAGTTAATTCAAGTAATGAGAAATTTGGTTTTAAAATAAGTGTAAAAATATCCATATCATCAATGTATATGTAAGAAAGAGGAAAAGTAAAGGGTCAGGTACAAAACTGTGGGAAAGAAACACACTAGATCTCCTGTGGAGAGGACTCTCCTTTTATCACTGGGAGGATTCATTATAATTCCAGGAACTTTGACAGCAAAAATTTTTAGGCCTCCCAGTTAATACTTTGCCTGTAAATGTCACATTTGACCATGCGTCTCTTCCATTTTCCAGTCCCTTATTCTGATTTTCTTTCCTGTGTAAAGTTCCTTACTTCACAACTTTCTAACTCCCCAAATGGTTTCTGCTTCTTCATAAATTCGATCTTTCTCCATAGGTATAATTCTATCTCAAGCCACCCTTTCAGGCTTAGTTCCCACCAGTAACTGACTTGGTCTCCTACTTCACATTGCCAAGTGAGAAAATCTGATTGGTTCTGTTCATGTTTTCAATCCAGGACAAGCTAGTGGTGACTTGTGAACCTATAGATTTCCTGACCTTCAGAAAGGTACAGAATAAAGAACCAAACATCTATAATTGAAGGTAGAAAGTATGGTGCTACCAAACTATATCCACAATTCTTTTTCAGGAATGGCCTGTAGGTACTACAGATAATCTGGTTAGCAAAATACTCTTATAAGTGTAGCATCACTGGTTCTTAAGCTTTCCTGCTAATTCAACTTGGGACCTAAAAATTAAAAAGTAAGAGTGAGACCTGAGTTGCTCCTTATTTACAAATTTCTAAAGGGCTTATTAAATTCAATTACATTTGACAAGGAAGCATGCCTCTTAGTACTGAGCATATTAATTATCAGCTGCCTGATAGCAGATATTGGAAATGACATTTAAGACAAGCACTAGAGAGTCAACAAGGAGGAAGATAGGCACTAACACAGAGGCTAATGAAATGAGTAAATAATGATTGGACAGTTCTGTTGAGCAGGAGGCAAAATATACGTATATAACATATAAAATGTATATTTTGTATGCATGTATAAAATTTAAAAAATAAAAAAGGTACAGAAAGAATCAAAACTATTATGTGAAGTGAAAACATAAATAATTTTGGATGAATACCCAAGAAAAACATGGCAATGTTGGCAAGAAAGTCTTAATAAGCTCTAGAAATGTCACAGAGAAGAAAAAGGAAATATCCACATAGGCAGAGTACATTAAGTAGTTTAAAAGAAAGAAATAGGGATCAACAGTAGGAAATAACTTTTAGATACAAGACAGTGAGTTGGGTTACATGATAAGAACTTACATACTGGGAGATTGGGATGCAAAGTAGGAGCTCAACCAAGGTTAGGAACAGCACTAAGAATGAGCAGATGCTGATATTGTTGTTAAGCTGATTAGCTGTATCGGAAAGCTCATTTCACTTCTACATACGTAAAACTAAGGTTGTCTGGGCTGAAATGATTTACTAGGGCAGCAATTTTCAACTTTTTTTCATTTCATGGCACTCATAAACTAATTGTTAAAATTCTGAGGCACACCAAAATACATATTATGCTTTTGCTGATCTGATAAAAATAGGTATAATTTGTATTGATTTACAAAAATAATAGTAATTACCTACTCTTTTCATTTTAAAATGACTTTAAAAAAATAAGGTGCCTATACTTGCCTATAAGGATTTCTGGAACCATGGATTAACCAATCAGATGCAATCTTATTATGTGACTTGACCAATAAGGTACAACTGTAGTATATGACCTGTATATTTATAGTTCAAGATAGGGCATTCACAGCAGATAGCTATTGTTTTGTTGGATGTTGTCACTTTTTTATTTGACAATCCAAGGAAAAGAAAGTCATTGCCCCTGACTAAATAGTCAGGTATTGAATGCTTTAAAAATTCCTGCTGCACACGGGTTGAAAATCACTGCACTAGGGTCTTACGCCCAATATCAGTTCCAAATTGGAAGAATTGGGAAAAAAAAAACTTTGAGCTTATTCTGAAAAATTTTGGTAGGTTCAGTCTCTTCACCCCAGCCCAATTTAGTTCCCATAGTACTATTTTTAGCATTGGGACAAAGTGACAGGTTCATATCAGATTTATAACAATTACATTAGACATGTGTGGAAAGCACAGGAGACATTCTGCACTGTGTGTATCTGAATTACAGGAAAAGCTGCTTAAAATCACAGCATGTCTATTTGCATATTGCTGCCCAGTTGTTAGATGGTGTCTCAGTTTATAAATATGAAAAATCATAGCATATTTTATTTTCATTGAGTTGTTAGACTTATTCAAATACAAGCATATCAACAAGCATGTGTAGGTCTCCATTATTATATTTGTGGTACAGGACTAAAAAATATGTAGAGTAGGAGAGGAGAGAACAGATTTTCCAACAAGGAATGTCTCCCAAAGTGACACCTTTTCAACAAAAAATTTAAAGTGTAATACCTGATGTAAGTATTGAGTTAAGGAAGAGGTGAAAAACATTTTTAAAGAAGCAGTGTGTACCACAAGGAACATAGAGAATAAAAACAAAAAGTATTTTTCAGGGCTTTCTTGCTTAACAACCGACTGCCCAGGGTCTATTTCCGGCTCCCTTCCTGTCACTCTCGCTCCAGGTTTGCTCCTGTTGGTGTTAAAACATGGCATTGTCTCTGAAAGACCAACTGTTAAGGGTATAGCTTGGGAATCTATGGAATTTAATCCATTTAGGAACACAAATATTTGAACAAATTTAATCATTGAATAGTAAAATATTCACATGATTGTTTGATGACATGAGAAAGGTATAAATTGCTATAAGTGCTAAAGAAAAAGATCTCAATTTCGAATAATGGGACAGAGGAAGAATAGATCATAAGACAACACCTAAGACTTGGAAAAATGAATAGGGTTTTTCTAAGAAGACTTATGGAGAGAAAACTTATTCAGTGAGAATAATATGAGAAAAGGTACAGATTGGGGAAAGTGCTGAGCCTGTAATGAACTAATTATCAGTCTCATATAACTGGAAAGAGACATATGTGCATGGGGAGAGGGTGGAGATATTTGAGGATAAGCCTAGAAAAACAGATTGAGAAGATTAAGGAAGGGCTTTGGTTGCCATGATAAGAAATGACAAAGAATAATATGCCAGTGAAGATATTTTACTATAAGTATTAACGTGTCTAGATCTGTGCTGTGGAAGCACTACATAGAAACTCCATGGAGACTCAATGTGCACAGCAGCACTGTTCGATATTGAGGTGGCCTGCAGCAATGCTGCAATGTATTCATGTATGCCTCTCCTCGTAATATTACACATGAATATGGCTACAACTTTGAGTGCATGTGTATTTCATATGAATGTTACACACACACCTAAATTTCTTACACTTGGAAAATTTACACACACATAAATTTCTTACACTTACAAACGAAAATAATATTTTAGCCTAAATTATTTGTAATTTTATTATAATGTAACATACCACATTGTAGTGTATTTCTGCTCAAAAAAGATCAGTTCAATTTTGTTTCATTTTTATTCATAGGGGAACGTAAATACTGCAACACCAACCTGGGTCATATTAGAACTACTGGCTTAGAAATGAACATTGGCCAGGTCATTAGAAACGGATAGCTGTTTAGTGGGTTTAGTGGTGTGTGAGAAATGAGTTGATGGTCACAGTCCAGTTCCTACTTAACAGGTGTCTACCCCATAAAAACTGCCATCATAATCAGCACTTATTGGCACCCAATCGTCAGTGTGAGGAGAGAAGCCAAGATTTCAGATTGCTTTCTCTTCTCTGTCAGGATTTTGTGGGGAACTTTCTTTCAACCCTTTTTAATGGCTCTGTGTTTTCCTTTAACAATATTAATTTCTAAGATAAATTTAGTGTCCTAGAAGTAATCACTGGAGACTATCATTGACTCTTAAATGGACAGTAAATTCACTTTAGAAAATAACACTGTTACAAGGAAAACATGGAGACATTAAAAAGGTTATTTTTAACGAGAACAGTTGAAGAGGTACCATTTCAAATCAGCAGTTTTAAAGGCAGACATATGTTCCCACTACAGGGACCTGTCTTACTGCTTGAACACCAAAAGAAAATCCATTGCTTAACATCATTAAAGGATCACACTGAAACTTAATCATGATTTACAGAGTGATACCCACAGCTTTACTCAGTGTTGCTTGTGATATTGGATGCTACTCAATGGAAGGAGAATTCATTTTTCCATGCTTGCAAATGTGTCATCTTCTACATTTTATGCTTTTAAGCATGAAATCTAGTTACACAGAATAAAAATATTCAAATCAATTCATTCACAGAATTATTTAAAACCACTTACTGGATAAACTAGTGTCAACATTCACCATTTGCACAAAGCTGTATCTGTAACTTAAAAATATTTTATAAACATTCCGTTGTATAGTATGTATACCTGATTGCTCTTACTTTGAAAAGATATTTACTGTGGTGATGATAGGAAACAATTTGCTTCATTTAAATAACTTAAGGCAAAGTTTCAGTGGTAGTTGTTTTATAGCATCTTTTGAGGAGGAAGGGGCAATTGATGAGTGAATTCCAATGATTATTATATTACATTTTCATAAGGTTTTCAGTTGAGAAGATGGAAAGAGCAAATTTCTGGCATAACAGCAAAAATCCATTTTAAATATATAAATATATTTTATATATAAATATATGTTACACAGAAAATAAATTAAAGAAAAATTCACAAATGTATATATGCATAAGAGGTCTTATTCCAAAGAGAAGAGCTATACAGAAAAAAACAAAACAAAACAAAAAAACATGAGAACTTCCAGGATGAAATTAAAACTATAGATCATTCATAATTTCCTCAGTAACATATATATATGTAGATATTTATGACTTTTTATTGAAAATTTTAAACACAAGGAGTGTTTTAAACACTCAATAAAACAAAGAGAAAGGTAAACATCACATCATTTTGAAGATGAAATGTAAAATGTATACATGCCTGTTGATTGAACATTTACAAATACATAAACATCACTTCTTCTATAGCCCCTTGTTTCATTAGACAATGTTTTGTAGTCTCTCTTCACTCTAGCCTACAAACATAATTTGTCAGGCCATATGATTGAGTGTTCCCAAACAAGTTAACATGCTAAAATAAAAACTAAAATAAAGTTATAAATATTGGATTAACTTTTGATATTATTGCTGTTTCATGAAGAGAAAATAACACATTTTATGAATTTAAGAGTTAAGGGTTTTCAGAATATCTCATCTGGAAACAAGAAAAATTATAAAAGCCCATAATACTAGAGTCAAAATGTGTATTAATGTTCACAGTTTCCTATATAAAAAAGATACTTTAAATATTATTATAGTATGCTCTTACTTTAAATATGATAAGACAAATTATCAAATTCATCTACAGATTTTCAATTCTTTCTTGACACTGTAACTTTTCATCCATCTTTTATTATTATTATTTGTATTTAACAATTATAATATTTTTTTCATTTCCATTTAGACCCTTATGCCCCTGTCCCCTGGAACCACCACACTGTTGCCCATGTCCATGACTCTGCTTTTCTTTTCGATCAATCCCTCCACTCCCTCACCTCCCCCTCTACTGCTCTGATCTTGCTCTCTATCTGTGAGTCTGTCCCCATTGTTGTTGTTAGTTCAGTTTGTTCCTTAGATTGCACATATGAGTGAAACCACATGGTATTTATCTTTCTCTGACTGGCTTATTTCACTTATCATAATGTTCTCTAAGTCTATCATACTGCTGCAAATCGTAAAATTTTCTTCTTTTTAAGGGCCAAGTAGTATGCCATTGTGTAAATGTTCCATAGTTATTTTATCCACTCATCTACTGATGGACACTTGGGCTGTTTTCATATCTTGGCAATTATAAATAATGCTGCAGTGAACATAGAGATGCTTATGTTCTTTCGAATTAGTGTTTTGGGTTCCTTCAGATGTATTACCAGAAGTGGGATTGCTGGGCCAAAGAGCAGATCCATTTTTAATTTTTTGATGTATGTTCATACTACTTTCCACAGCGGCTGCACCAGTCTGCATTCCCACCAACAGTGCAAAAGTGTACCCTTTCTCAGCATGTCATTCGGCACTTGTTTATTGGCCATAGTCATTCTGACAGGTGTGAGATGACATCCCCTTGTGGCTTTAACTTGCATTTCTCTGACAATTAGTGACTTTGAGCATCTTTTCATAGGTCATCTCTGTCTTCTTTGGAAAAGTGAATATTCAGATCATTGCCCATTTTTAATTGCTTTTTTATTTTTGGTGTTGAGTTTTACAAGTTCTTTATAAATATTGCATACTAACCCTTATTAAATGTGTAGGTAAATATGTTCTCTCACTCTGAGGTTTGTATTTTTATTTTCTTGACATTTCCTTTGCTGTGCAAAAACTTTTTAGTTTGATGTAGTCCCAATTGTTTATTTTTTTTCTTTTGTTTCCATTGCCTGGGGAGATATATCTGATAAAATATTCCTAAGAGCAATGTCCAAAATTTTACTGCCTATGTTTTCATCTAGGATTTTTATGGTTTGGGGCCTAACACTTAAGTCTTTGATCCATTTTCAATTTATTCTTGTGTGTGGTATAAGAAGGTCGCCTAGTTTCATTTTTTCTGCATGTATCTGCTGAATTTTCCCAGGATCACTCATTGAATAGATTATCTTTAAGCCATTTTAACTGCTTGCTTTCTCTGCTAATTATTAATTGACTATGAAGGTGCTGATTTATTTGTAGGCTCTCTATTCTGTTCCATTGTCCTGTGTGTCTGTTTTTATGCCAGTACCATGTTATTTTTATTACTATGGATTTACAGTATAGTTTCAAAATAGGTAGCATGATTCCTCCAAGTTTGTTCTTTCTCAGAATCACTATTACTATTTGGGGCCTTGTGGTTCTATATAAGTTTTTGAAATCTTTGTTCTAGTTCTGTAAAATATGACATTGGAATCTGGATAAGCATTTCACTGAATCTATAGATTGATTTGGTTAGCGTGGACATTTTAATGATGTTTATTCTTCCTATCCATGAAGACAGTATGTGCTTCCACATATTAGTATTTTATTTCTTCAGTGTTTTAAAATTTTCTATGTACAGGTCTTTTACATCCTTGGTTAGGTTTTTTCCTAGGTATTTTATTATTTTTGAAGCAATTGTGAATAAGATTGTTTTCTTAATTTCCATTTCTGTTAGTTCATTATTTACATATAAAAATACAACCGATTTCTGGATATCAACTTTGTACCCCGCTACTTTGCTAAATTCATTTATCAGTTCTAGTAGTTTCTTGGTGAAATTTTTGGGATTTTCTCCATACAGTATCATGTCATCTGCAAATAATCACAGTTTTACTTATTTCTTTCCAATTTGGGTGCTTCCTATTTCTTCTTTTCTGATTGCAATGGCTAGGATTTCTAGTACTATACTGAATAATAGATGTGAAAGCAGACATCCCTATGTTGTCCTGATCTTACAAAGAATATTTGTAGTTTTTGTCCATCAAGTATGATGCTTGCAGTTAGTTTGTCATATGTGGCCTTTATTATATTTACATATGTTCCTTCTAATTGTACTTTGCTGAGAGTGTTTATCAAAAATAGGTGCCAGATTTTATCAAATGCTTTTTTTGCATCTATTAATATGATCATGTGGTTTTTATACTTCATATTTTTATGTGGTGAATCACATTTAATGATTTGCTAATGTTGTACCCACCTTGCATTCTGGAATAAATCTCTCTTGACTATGCTATATGATCCACCTGATGCATTGTTGTATGTGGTTTGTTAATATTTGGTTGAGGATTTTAGTATCTGTGTTCATCAGGGATATAGGTCTGTAATTTTTGTTATTTGTAGTGTCTTTATCTGGTTTTACAATTAAGATAATGCTGGTCTCGTAAGCGAGCTTGAAAGCTTGCACTCCTCTTAAATTTTATGAAACAGATGGAGAAGAAGAGATGCTAGTTCTTCTTGGAATGTTTGGTAAAATTCACTTGTAAAGCCATCTTGTCCAGGACTTTCATTTGTTGGGAGATTTTTTTTATTGCTGGTTCAATTTCACTAGGTTTAATCTGTCTATTCAGATTCTCTCATTCTTCCTGATTTAGTTTTGGAAGATTGTATGTTTCTAGGAATTTATCTATTTCATCCAGGTTGTCCAGTTTGTTGGCAAGTAGTTGTTCAGAATATTTTCTTACACTTCTTAGTTTTTCTTTGGTGTCAGTTGTTATTTCTCCTTTTTCATCTCTGATTTAATTTATTTGGGTCCGCTCTCTTTTTTCTTAATGAGTCTGGTTAAAGGTTTGTCAATCTTATTATCTTTTCAAAGAATCAGCTCTTAGATTCATTTATCTTTTGCATAATTTTTTTTTAGATTTTATTTTGTTTATTTCTACTGTGATCTTTATCACTTCCTTCCTTCTACTCACTTTTGGCTTTGTTTGTTGTTGTTTTTCAAGTTCCTTTAACTGTAAAGTTAGATTGTTTTATTTGAGCTTTTTCTTGTTTGTTTGTTTATTTTTTAAGAAAGGCCTATGATGCTATACATTTCCCTTTTAGGATTGCTTTCCCAGTGCCCCACAGATTTTGAATTGATGTGTCATTTTCATTCGTTTCAAGGTATCTTTTGATTTATTCCTTGACCTTGTTTTTGACCCATTCATTTTTTAATAAATGTTATTTAGCTCCCACGTCTTTCTGTGTTTTTCAGTGTTCTTCTTATCACTGATTTGTGGTTTCATAGCATTGTGGTCAGAGAAGATGCTTGATATGATTTCAATATTCTTAAATTTATTGAGACTTATTTTGTGTCCTAACATATGGCCCATCCTAGAAAACACCCCATGTGCACTTGAAAAGTATGTATATTCTGGCACTTTTGGATGAAATGTTCTGAAGATATCAATTATATCCATTTGACCCATTGTATCATTTAATTCAGTGTGTCATTTAAGGACACTGTCTTCTTGTTGATTTTCTCTCTGGCAGATCTATCCATTGAAGTCAATGGAGTGCTAAAATCCCCAACTATGACTGTATTTCTGTTGATCTTTCTCTTTATTCATGTCCATCAAGGTTTGCCTCACATATTTAGGTGCTCCTTTGTTGGTTGTGTAAATGTTTATCAGGGTTATATCCCTTTGTTAGATTGTTCCCTTTATCATCACTTAGTGTCCTTCTTTGTCTCTTACCTTGGTTTCTTTGTCTCTTTGCCTTGGTTTTAAAGTCTGTTTTGTCAGATGTAAATACTATTATAGCAGCTCTTTCTTTGCTTCCATTTGCATGAAATATCCTTTCCCATCCCTTTACTTTCAGTTCTGTGCATTTTTTTTATCTGAGTTATGTTTCTTGGTGGCAGCATATTATATGGGCCTTGTTTTCTTATCCACTCATCTACCTTATGTCTTTTGTTTGGCACAGTTAAGCCATTTACATTTAAGGTGATTATTAATAGAGACATACGTAGTGCCATTTTATTTTTAGACTATTTCCCTCTGTGTTTTTTCCTCTTTTCTTTTTCTTCTTCTCAAAGCAAGTCCTTAACAATGTTGCAGTACTGGTTTGGTGTTAACAAATTCCTTTAGCTTTTTCTGTTCTGGGAAGTTCCTTATTTCTCTTTTGATTTTAAATCATAGCCTTGCTGGTTAAAGTAGCCTTGGTTGTAGTCCCTTGCTATTTCATGCTACCTCTTTCTGTTCTGAAATGTTTCTATTGAGAAATCAGATGATAGTCTAATTGGTGCTCCCTTGTAGGTAACTACCTGTATTTCTGTGGTGGCTTTTAGGATTCTCTGTCTTTCAGCCTTGTCATTTTAATTATGACATGTCTTAGTGTAGGCCTCTTTGGGTACAACTGTTTGGCACTCTCTCAGCTTCCTGGAGTTGTGTGCCCTTGCCCTTCACCAGATTAGGGAAGTTTTTGTTCTTGAGCTCTTGATCAAACTTTCCTTCTTCTGGTATTCCCATGACATGGATGTTGTTAGCCTTCATTTGTCCAAATATTTCTTAAGCTCTAATTATTTTTTTAATTCTTTTTTTTTCTTTTTGCTGCTCTCCCTGGGCGTTTTTTTACAGTATCTTCCAAATTACTGATTTGATCCTCTGCTTCATCTAACCTAGTGTTTATTCTTTCCAATCCATTATTTATTTCCAATATTGTACTCTTTATTTCTGACTGGTCCTTATTTATGGTTTCTATGTCTTTTGTCATTCTGTTGAGTATTCTTATAATCATTAATTTAAACTCTCTATCTGATAAATTGCTTTCATCTGTTTCATTCAGTTCTTCTGGAGAATTTTCTTGCTTACTCTTTGGGCTCTGTTTTCTTGTCTTTCCATTTTGTCTGCCTCTTTGTGTTTCCCTCCTTAGTTGTTAAACTGATCAGTGATTATAGCCTCAGGTTGTAATCAGCAACCTGGTTTAAGCACCACAGGGTAGGACAGAGTAATCCCTGAGGGTATGGCTATTGCTTTCCCTCAAGCTAATGCCACTTGGAGGGGAGCATTCTACCTGATAAAGATGGCAGTATGTGGAATGATTCAGTACAGGAATCCTGATGGCTTTTCTTTCAGTTCTACCTCCATAGCCACCAACCCCAGACTCTCCTTAAGGGTCCTCAGTCCACTCTGTCCTCCCTCTACAGAGGCCCAGGATAAGTGGCTGAAAACAAAATTTTGTGTGTTGGCCCTTTAAGAGGATCTCTGTTTCTCCAGCCATCTCTCCTCAGAAGACAGAAACTCTGCTGCTTTTCACAGCTGGATATTATCTGGGTTCCTTTCAAGTTCTAGTGCTGTAGGCTGGGGAGCTCAGCTTGGGGACTTAGACACCACACTTTTCAGGGGGAACACCCCTGGTCCCTGAAATGTCCTTCTGGAACCTTAGCTGCCACCCATTAAGCCCAACTAGCACTTTTGCCTCACTTCCTACCAGTCTTGCTGTGGTGAAATGTTTTCTTCTGTCTGTCCTTGGTTATAAGGCTTCTCTCTAGCTAGTGTTCAGTTGGGTATTCAGGATGATTTCTTCACAATTTTTTCTTCCATCTTTTTAAAGACCAAGATCTCCATTATTTAAATCACAGACAATTTATCTGGATGTTAAATCACAGACAATTTATCTGGATGTTTATATATAGACAACATTGAATTGTTTCAATTTTGTGTTCTAAATTTGGTGTACCTTTAAATATTTTTCTATTTAAACCTTTCTTCACTAACCTATAACTTACGTAAGGATGCTGAGACCATGACTTATCTATCTTTGAGAAAACCTTGCACTGAGGATATATTCTGACTTTTAGTAGAAATTTAATCAGTATATATTAATTTTAGATTAATGCAATAAAAAGTTACAGGAATTGTTCTGAAATTCATAGGTAGTATTCAGCAAGGAAACTGACAAACATATCTCTTTTACCTTTAAAATTATTCCTAGGAGCAACAATGGAAGCACATTATCATATTTACTCTGAAATAAACTGAAGATGTTAGTTAAAAAGGAAATAGAAACTATCAACAAAGGCCAAGAGGAAATGAAGAATACAATTTCTGAATTGAAGAACACAGTAGAAGGAATGAAAAGCAGGATTGATGAAGCAGAAGATCGGATCAGCGAATTGGAGGACAAAGTAGAAAAAAAACATCCAGAAAGAACAAGAAAAGGAAAAGAGGCTCAGAAAAAATGAAGAGGGATTAAGAGAAATGCAAGACGATACGAAACGAAATAATATCCATATAATAGGGATACCAGAAGGAGAAGAAGATGAGCAAGGGATAGAAAACCTACTTGAAAAAGTAATGAAGGAAGACTTCCCCAGTTTGATGAGAGAAAAAGTCACACAAATCCAGGAAACACAAAGAGTTCCAATCAAGAGGAACCCAAAGAGGCCCACCTCAAGACACATCATAATTAAAATGGCAAAATTTCAAGACAAAGAGAGAATATTAAAGGCAGCAAGGGAGAAAAAGGAAGTAACATACAAGGGA
>PVIA01009654.1:0-58991 GCA_004024845.1 Tonatia bakeri
GTGATGCGGAGAGGTCAGGCTGCATAAGGCCTGGCAGGCAGCCCTCGGATGGGAATGTGGAAGCCACTGAAGGCCTCACAGCGGGAGGCAGAGGGGAACTGGGCCAGGCTGTGCCAGGGAAGCAGTGCGGTGAAGACAGAGAGCAGGCCTGCTCTTCCTGGAGCCGTCAGGAGCTGGAAGGACAACAGGCAGCAGGGTCTGGGGGATTGTGGCTATTGTGGGTGCTTATGCTGTGTTCACAGGAAGAGAAGGATTTGGAGGGGATGGTGGACAGCACCAGCTCCCTATAGGGGCACGAGGGGATGGGATCTTTACACTTGCATGTGGGATTGGCCTTGGCCAGAAGGGAGAACCACTGTCCCAGCAGTGAAGGGAGAGATGGGAGTGGATAGGAAATTCATGCCAGATGGCTTCTGGCTTCTCAATAAACCAGGAGTTGAGGGGCTGAGGTTGGCAGAGGGGAACCTGAAGTTCAGAAGAGCAGCTGTGTGGAAGGGGACCCGGTGCGGGCGCAGGCAGTTTGGAGACTTGCCTCGTTATGTGGAGGGGTCTGGAACCACACATCGGTGTTGATGCCAACTGGCGGGTTGGAGATTTTTGTTTCCTTCATGGAAGCAGCCAGGGAGCAGGTGGGAGGAAGCAGGTGGCAAAGGGACTCAGGGTTTGGGTGGGGAGGAGGGGTTGGGAGAACACTGGGATGAGGGGCCAAGGAGGCCCCCAAGTGGCCAGAGGAGAGGCTGGTACAGGTATGGGTATCTTGGACCAGGCTACCTCACCCCAAGTCCTGGTGGAGCTGCCAGGGGACCTCTCTGTAAAGGCAAGACTAAGGGCCTTGGAGCAGGGCGCCCCCAGAATTCCAGGGCTGGAACAGACTTCGAGCAAGTAGGACTTCCAATCCTCTGCCTGTAAGACCAAATGGCTCCTGAGTCATCCGACAGGTGGGAAACGCAGACCAACCAGGGTTAACCTGTCTCCTGATTTAGCATGACCCCCTTCCCTTCTATTTTTTAAAAATATTTTATTTATTTTTTTTAGAGAGGGGAAGGGAAGCAGAAAGAGGGAGAGAAACATCAATGTGTGGTTACCTCTCATGCACCCCCCACTGGGGACCTGACTTGGCTTGCAACCCAGGAATGTGCCTTGACTGGGAATTGAACCAGTGACCCTTTGGTTCACAGGCTGGCACTCAGTCCACTGAGCCACACCAGCCAGGGCTCTCTCTTCTATATCTTTTGTTGTTGTTCTGACTAGTCTCTTCTATTCTCTCTGCATCTGTCAATCACCGATTTTTCTTTATATTTCTATCTTGTCTTATTTTTCTGTTTAGATGTCATCAAGATTCACCTCAAATCTTTCCTTGTCCATCAGCCTCCTGAATAATCCCTTCTGTTTCCTTTGACTTTCTTCCTATGGCACTTTCTGTCTGCATTGTTTGATGCCACATCTGGATAGTCTTTTGCATAGATAATGCTGGTCTTCCTGGCGGAGTCAGTATGGGTGGGATTTGCCTTGTGATGCTGGGGGTCTGGAACGTACGCTGGTGCTGATATATCTCTTTGAGCGAGGGTCATGTTTTCTGTGTGTGTGTGTGTGTGTGTGTGTGTGTGTGTGTGTTTTAAAGGGCCCAGGACAGTGTGCGTTGGGGGAGGGTATGAGATAAATGTATTACACTTGATAGGAGGATTTGTGGCTGATCAGGAGGAGGAAACTCGAGACCTGCAAGGTGCAGGAGGACTGGCAGCTCCGAGGGGACGCGCGAAGGATCATTGATCCAGGAGTCAGGAGTCAAGGGAGACATGGACTCTGCTCCTGGCTTTGTCTCTCAAATATGTTGTGTGACCTTGGGCAAATCGTGTGACCTCCATCATCAGACAAAAGTGGTGGCTGAAGTCTTGTGAACTACTCCTGTAGGGTCCTCCAGAGCACGGGTACTACTCTGCTGCGCTGGTGTGTGAAGGCGCTAGCCTCTGCCCCGCGGCCCGCCCCGGATGACTAACTGTAACAGTGACAAGGTTGTGTCAGGCCCTGTGGATTCCAAGGAGGCGGTATAGGGGACGGAGGAGGTATGCAGGCTTCAGAGCTAGGTCTGGGCCTAAATCCTGCTTCATCTCTTAGTCAGTCTTCTGGGCATGTTGACCTGTCTGAGCCTCAGCCTTCCCATCAACACAATGGGAATAACAATTCTGACTGGATATACTTGCAGTGGAGTGCCTGGCACATAGAAAGCACCCAGTAAATAGTAGCGATGAGCTTTAATTTGTGTCTCAGAACCTCGGTGCCTTCATAAGGCAGTGTGGGAGATGCAAAGTGGCAGGGAAATGGAATTCTGGAGCTACCCTTCCTGGCAGGTGAATGTTCTTCGGTCTCCAACTTGGAAGTGCTGCAGACAAGGGCGTGGTGCTATAATGCATGCTATTTTTTGGAACCTTCTCAGTAGGAACATGTGACAGACAGGAACCTAATGAGGGTGATGAAAATCAAGCCCAGTTGCCTGTGCTCACACCAAATGGCATCAAAGTCTCACCTGGAACAAAACTGCTCCTTTCCAGGAGCTACTGGAGCCTTACCGCCAAACACTGCGGCCTTTGTCCTTCTGAGAAATAGCAGAAATAACAGCAATGGCCGCCACCTATTGAATGCCTACTGTGTGCCAGAGGTTTTCCACTTATTATCTTTTTTTTAAGATTTTTAAAATTTATTTTTAGAGAGAGGGGGAGGGAGGGGAAAGAGAAACATTATTGTGTGGTTGCTCTCACATGCCCCCAGCTGGGGACCCAGCCTGCAACCCAGGCATGTGTCCCGACTAGGAATCGAACTGTCGATCCTTTGGTTCACAGGCCAGCACTCAATTCAACTGAGCCACACCAGCCAGGGCCCATTCATTATCTTATTTAATTAACACCATAACCTGATGAGGTGGGTGTTCTTATTCCCATTTTCAGAAGAAAAAAACTGAAGCTCACCGAGATTGAGTAATTTACCTGAAATCACACAGCTATAAAGTAGCAGAGCTGAGACTAAAACTGTGGTTTACTTTACTCTAGAGCCCATGTAGTCAGTGATATATGCCTCCCTTTGGGCTCGTATGCTCATACCCACTTTCTAGTCGATGAAACTGAGCCTCAGAGAAATGAAATAACTCACCAAGAATGGACAAAGGGCTGGGAAATGGTAGGGCCTTGTGGGAGTCTAGTTCCAATGTGTACATGTTCTCCATTAGACTACTCTGCCTGCTGAGGTAGGCCTCTGGACCCGCTTCACAGATGCTAAAGCTGAGGAGCAGGGAGAAAAAGCAAAGGTTCATGGAAGGAGACGTGGAGGGGAGGGGAAGTCCTTGAATGTGGTGCAGCCCTGGCAGAGGTATTCTTAAGCAGGATCACAACTGAGATGTGTCAGCTGTGGGCCCCCCAGGCTAGTCCTCTCCCTAGACATGTGCAGGAAAAATTAGAATGAAATGCATATCAGAGGTCTCTCTGAAGGAGAGTGAGGCCCGGGCAAACTGCAGCTGGAGAGGTGAGTGTGGGAGGCCCTGCGAACCCAGGGACATTTTGCCCCTACAAGTGAGGGTGTGGCATATACTGCTGCTTCTGTGGTACCACTTGCAAGAGCCACTTCATTGTCCCTTCCTTGTCATCTTTCTGAGTCACTATCCAGTTGTGAGTCCCAGCAGAAGTGAACAGAGCAGAGGGCAATGTGACCAACACCCCAGTTCACAGCGCCCCAGTGATGGGAGCCCTGCTCCTGCGCCCACTGAACCCCCTGTAGGGCTGGTGCCGGGCTGGTACCACACCGGAGGGCAGGACGCCGGCAGGAGCTGCCTCTTCTGCTGGGGTGTGGAGGAAGCTCAGCGGGTCCAAGAGGGGCAGAGGAAACAAACAAAGTGAAAAGCTGGCAAAATGAGGGGGTGGGGAAACTAGAGTAAAAGACAGAGACACAGTGGGTACGGCAGGATAGCCCACTCAAGCCTCCCTTCCCCCACGCCAGGGCAACGTCCGCATTCAGAGACCCAGGAAGTCGCACTGCACTGGAGAGGTCTGAGATAACCTGTTGATCCGCCCCACAGACTCCTCCGTGCCCACCTCACCTGTGGTTCACAGGGTGGCTGGAGCCCTGCTCCCTAGGGACCCAGAGACCACCCGCCCCCCCGCCCGCCCAGTGTCCAAAGCCAGGCACAGTGCACACTCCCCTCCTACCCTGGGGACTCCTCGGCTCTCTCCCTATGCCCCATATTGATCAGGCTTCGTCTGGCAACCTACAATTCTTCCTTTTTTCTTCTTTTGATAAAAATACTCTCTTGTTTGGGGAAGAGATGATGACAAGTTTGCACTTGCCCTTCAGCCCTACACACAATTGATGGCCACAGGCGAAGCTGCTTCAAGAGGAGGGTTTATCAATGGAATGAAACAGGGAGGGCCTAGAATGACAGGACTGGGAGGGACCTTGGAGATCATCCGACCCAACATTTCTGTGACCTCCATGCCATTCCATGACCTACGTGCTCCCATCCCAACCATCGTCTCCCAGACACACAGAGAGGTTCTCAAGCCTCCTCACCCAGGTTTTCGAGATGAGGACACTGAGACCCACTGAGATGTGACTTGCCCAAAGGAAGTCTTTGTCCCGAGATAGAGCAGGGACAAGAAACTAAAATGCTTGAGTCTGTTTCTGTCCTTCTACGTTTCCTCTCAATCCCTAGGGAGCAAGAAGGGTTCAGTTCTCCCTGAGGGCTAAGGAGACCGCTGGCAAAGCCTGCTAGTCACCCCAGCTAATGTGGACCACCAGTGTCAAAGGTCTCAAAACTGCGTTGTTTCCAGGGAGATCCTAGTCACTGTCCCTTTCTACTGGGTACCCTCAGGGCTCTATGGAGTTAGCTGGGTCCCAGTGGTCTCGTTCCTGCAGAAAACGAGCCCCGAAGCATAAGTAACTACCTGACATGGACTCAGTCAGACTGAAGGCCCATACTCCAAGAAAGCTCTCCCTGCCTTTCGAGGGGGCTTCCCTCTCTCCCCCTAGAAGGAGAGAGGATGCAAAGCAGGTGAACGTATCAGGAGGCCGTGTCCGTGGTCCAGGGACACTGCTTCTTTGGCATACTTTGTCCTACTTTTAAAATTTTCATTTATCTTTCCTCAACTGCCCTTGCGGTCGGAGGGATAAAGGGTTAATGGACTGGTCAGGGCATCCTGAAGCTTCAAAGGAAGGTTTGGAGGAGCATGTTGTACATATCTCTGTGTCTTTGTACTCACACACACAGGTGTGTCTCAGTAGGCTGGCTTTCCCCCTGTGCCCAGTGCACTAGAATGTTTTATATGTGAGCCCAGGTCTGCTTGGGTAGGGTTCTCAGTGAGCTACCTCCAAGGCCCTAGAGCTGGCCACTACAGCTGGGGAGAAAGCTGGTTTCTTCTTGGTCCTCAATTAAAGTGGACACAGCATTAGCAAAGGGGATCGAGTCCTGCGGGTGAGAGGTGTGGTGTAGAGAGGGCGTTAATCGGCCCGTTTTCGAGCTGCTCTGTTTTTCGAGGTCTTATGTGGCTGTGGCTGTCCCCGCGTGTCGGGTTGTGTCAGGGGACATGCTTGGGTGCCCGTGTGCTCCTGTCCTGCCCAGCCTCCCCGACTGCCCGCACTCCCTTTGTTTCCTTGAGGTGTGCGTGCAAATCCGCATCCCGCGGCCCTCATCGCGTGCGAGCGCGGGGTCGCACCCTAAACCCCCTCTCTTTCTTCGGGGAGAGAGGACGAGCGGGAGCCGGGTGCTGTTTGGTCTGGAGCAGAGCGGGGCTTGCATTGATCCATTGATTGTGCGCGGTCTGTGCCTGACCTCCCTGCTCCCGGGGAAGCCGTCTCCATGGAGACCGGGCCCGCTCCCCCAGCGTCGGATTGTAAATTCCTGCAGGCAGCGGCCCGGCAGCCTGGGGAGGGGGCCGCCGCGCCCGGGCGCGCAGGGGGAGCGGCCGCCGCGCCGAGGCCCCATTTGAAAGAAAAAAAGGGCACGAAAAAGGAGGTGGTGGAGGAGGAGTGGGGGGAGGAGGAAGAAAAGGAAAAGGAGCGAGGAGAGGAGGAGAAAGGAGGAGGAGAAAGGCGAAGAAAAAGAGACGGAGCCTGAGAGACGGAGAAAGAGAGAGAGGAAGAAAGAGGCAGAAAGGGCGTGTTTCTGGCGCTGCGTTTCCCCTCCCCTTTCTCAGGTCCCTCGCTCGGGTTCTGCGCGCTCTCCTGCTGGAGCTCTCTGCGGGCGAAGCTGGAAATTGGGTGGGATTTTACGGAGCAGCCCCGCCGCCGCCGATAGCACAGCCCAGCTAGGAGAGGGCGGGGGTTCCCCTCCGTCAGCGGCTCCGGACGCCCCAGCCCCTTGGCACTCTCCGCCTCGCTCTTCCCGGCGTCGGGTCGGGAGAAGACGGCAGCATCGGAACCTCCTGCCAGGAAGCCGCGGTCCTCGCCCCGCACCCCAGCCCCCGGCCGGGCCCCGGAGGGGCGCCCCCTCCCCTCCCCCCTCCGGCGCGCGGGGGCCCGGCCCGCTTCCGCCCTCCGGGAGCTGCGAGACCGGCCCCGGCCGCCCGGCCGCGGGTGGCTCCAGCATGGGCTCGGGGCGCGTGCCTGGGCTCTGCCTGCTCGTCCTGCTTGTCCAAGCCCGCGCCGCCCAGCACAGCAAAGCCGCTCCAGGTAAGGAAGGAGGGGCTCGCAGCCGCGGGGCTGCCGAGTCTGCGGGGCCCGAGGGCGGGGACGCGATTTCCAAGGGGCAGGGCAGGTGCTGGGAAGCCTGCTGCTGTCAGGACCCGCACAGTGCACCACACTCGCGGGCTGGGGACCTGCCCTCTGGGCGCTGGAAGAGCCAGAGGTGGCACGGATAAATGAGAAGTTTGGGGGGGTCCTGAGCAGGCGTGACCACGCACCTAAGAATTCTGCCTATTTCACTGCCACCCCAGCATCTTCGAAAGACTTCTTGTCCTCCAGAAGTATGAGATAGAATCTTCTCTCAAACATTGCCAGAAACTTCAGTTGTGGCCTGGAGAGACTGAGCGTGAAAACTTTTCAGTCATGCCATAGATTTCTGTTCCTTGTCCCCAGTCCTCATGCAAAGTTAGATAGAAAGCTCGGAGTTGTTGCCTTATCAGTAGAAAAATGTTAAAGAAAAATAGAATCTTTTATGGGAAAACCAACTCATCTCTCAGGGGATGGTAGGGGGCTGAAGAAGAGAAGAAAATTTCTGTGACTCTGGCTCCCGGCAAGAATGTTGTGTTTCTGCCTCTTTGGGGGGAAATCTTTCGTCTTGCATGGCTTTCATTTCTTATCATAATATTTATTTATTAAGGCCTTGGGTTTCCAATTCCATTTAAATCCAGGTCAGAATTGCATTGAAATAACAAAGTAAAATTCCAGGCTGGGGAGCTCTGACAGATCCCTCTAGGAATTAAAGAGAGAGACAGGGAGGCCCTCCCTCCTCCCAGGCTCATTGCTTGGCCAGCCCCAAGGCTGTGCTGGCAGAAGCTAGGCTGGCGGACTACAGTTCTCTTGGGGACAGCCTCCCCTCCCCCTTGACCTCTTGCTGCACCCTTCCCCCATGGTGTCCACACCCAGGAAGAGATATATACGGACAAAAAGAAAATTCCTCCTGGCAAAGGCTTTGCCCAGGAGAACAGGATTCATCTGCCTGTTATCCCTGAGCTCCTGAACACAAGCTGGGTATGGAGGTGGCTGGGCCAGAAGTTGAACTTGGGAGTTGGGGAAGCCTGAGTCTGTGGTAGTCAGGTAGGTCACTGTGTCCCGGAGCCTGAGCACTTGGCTCTTAAGCTGCTCTTTGTGCTGCATGGGCCCCTGCTCTGTTCAAAGGAAGGAGCTGTATCAATGCCATCCTCTTCTCCCCAAACGCTGCCTCTTCGACTACCCCTGCCTCCCCCCTCCTGTCCTTTAACAGAACCAAAACCGAGACCCTCGTCTGTCAAATACCTTGGCCCACCCCCAGCCCTTCCAACCCCAAACTACTTCTGTTCCAGCCCTGGTTCCAGACAGCCCACTGTCATTGCTACCCCCAGCCTGGGAGCAGCCCCTCTCCTACTGTGGATTTGCTTGTGTTTTCATAAACAAAGCTGGCTTTTGTAGTGCGTGCTGACTTACTCATAACAGGGAATTAGCTAGGGAGTTTAGTCTGAAGGAAGGAACAGATTTCATGCAATAATCTAGAGACAAGATAAGGGCCTCTTTCAAGTTGGAGCCAGTGTCTGTGGTTGCCTAGTAAGACTGGGGGGCTGGGGGAGAAGCAGGGGAGCAAGCAATAACTTCACTCAGAGGGGTTCCTGGGGCAGATGGGAACTCCTAGAAGGGACAGGTGCCATGGAATCAAGGCTTTCTAGCCTGTGAGATCTCTGAGGCTCACTCCTTCCTGGGACACCCTGCTGGCTGCTGTGGGAAATGCAGCCAGAGTGGAGGCTCCTGCCCTCAAGGAACTTGAGTTCTGTCCTCTGCTTATCTTGCATTTGGGCCACATTTACTCTGCCTGGGCTGTAGTTTGCTTTGCTTCTTCCTTCCTACTGATACCGAGTCTAGCTGGTCATAGAACTGCAGCCTGTCATTTCAGCTACCTTTGACCCAGATATTCAGGAAATTTATCAACCTGGTCTGCCAGAGATTTCTAAATATGTTTGTTGAGTTAGAGGGATGTCTCTGGACCCAAATCTGCAGGCCAGTGCCGTAGGAAGGATAGGTACTGGCCGAGCAGGGAAGCCTTACCCGCAGACAAAGAATGCTGTGGACCTCCGTCGCTCCCAAATATGTCTCCCAGGTGTCACCGGTTCCATAAAGTATGCCGTCGTTAGTGCCACGTGCTTTCAAATGAAGCTCTAGCGGGTCTTGAAAATACAAATGCCCTTGGCAAGTATCTTCCATTGTTACTATATCTCTGGTGATGTCTGGATCTTGTCCCTTTTCTCCAGAGATTGTGGGGGGACCTGGGCGGTGGACCAAAGCGATTCGGAATGGGGAGGAGGGAGGGACAGGGAAGGAACCCTGAGTGTGCAGGTGAGTGTGTGTGTGTGGAGGGGGGCGAGGTTCACCAGGATCACCCACAGGTAACACAGGTGGGCCTCTATGTAAATTGTGACTTAGTTGTTGAGCGTGAATAGGATGTTTTAGTGTCTTTGAGAGCCAAGGGTGGGTGTGTGGGTGGGTAAGCTATGTGACTGGGGTGAGTGAGCCTGAGAGTACATGGTTTTGAGTGTTTTTCAAGTGCCTGTCTGAGTATTTTAAAGTAGACAGACTGGATAACCAAGATAATTGTTAACTTAAAAGCATTAATTTGCTTTGGGGAGGGGGGCGCAGCAGTGGTTAAAAAGGCCTAATCCTGGTGTAGGGCTCAGGTTACAGCTGAGTGAAAAGGTCTCCTGGCCTCCGGGAAAACTCGTCCCCAGGAGGGGCTCTGGGAGGGAGAGGATTGGTTCACCTGGTTGTTTTTCTCTCCTCATTAGGGGTAGAATTTTGATAAAGTTGTGTACTTAGAATTTCCGAGTAACTGTGTCCCGGGGACCGAGAGTGCTCATCTGGCGGCACACAGTGTCTCTCTGTGTCAGTGCGTCTGTCCGGGTCTCTGTCTGGGTGTTTGTGTGTGCCTCTCTTTCTTTCCCCCACCCCTTTCTTCCTCTTTAATGTGGCTGTTTCCTCTCCTCCTGGCTTCCCTGGGCTGCTGTGGCCAGCCCTTACAGTGAGGGGACTGTTCCTCCTAGCCCCTCCCTCCAAAATATGAAGTGAAAGCCATAACCGTGTCAGCGGGCGAGGGTGGCCCCGTGGGCAGCTGGCTAATGCCCATGCCCCATCTAGGCCACACTGGGGAGTCACTCCCCACTCTCGGAACCTGGTCTTCCTTCTAAGCACCCCCTCCTTGTCCAGAGGGCAGAGAGGGGCTGGACTGCTTAGAAATTCCTCAGGAATCCCTTTGACCTCTCTTCTCTCAGTGACATGTCCCCTGGGGGTGGGGTTAGAGAACTCTTCTACTTCTTACCCTTCATCTCTGCAGAGTGGAATGAGAGAGAGGGGAGTAGAAGACTGGGGAGCCAGAATTACTACAGGCAGAGAAAGAAGAAAGTTATGGGCAACCCCTAAATGAGATTGTTTTCTGAAACCCTCAGGAATCCGAGAACATGAGAGCCGGTTTGAGATGTGAGTGGCTGGGACCTGTTGTGAAAGGAGCCAGCCCTGGGTGTGAGTTTGAGAGTGTGAGGTGAGGTGTGCATGCACCGGGGTGTGCATGCTCGTGTGTGCACGTGTATGTGCGTGTGTGCATGCGCCCAGTGCTCCCGTGAGAGGAAAAAGGAAGCGGGGCGACGAGCATTTTGTTTTCATTGGAGAAGTGAGGAGGGGGAATGACTTGGTCTTGAACTGGAGCAGGGGAGGGAACTGATGGCGTCAGACCCTCTTGAGAAGGTGGAAGCGGACTTGCTGCCTGAACTCACCCCGTCTGTGCCCCAGGTCTGGTCCCCTCCTGTCAGGGCGTGGGCCTCCTTTGATGTGCTGTACCCCTAGCACATGACTGCTTGCAAGAAAGAGTCCCTGTCAGGGCTGGAAACTGCAGAGCTGCTCTGAGGCTGGCAGTGCCCGCAGGAGGCCCAGGCCTGGGGACAACTTCTGGAGGCTCAGCTCTGAGACAGGAGTCTGGAAAGAGAGGGACTGCTGGTCTCGGGGGGGAAAGGGACACCCCTGCCCACCCAGGGTCGTTGGAGGGGTAGAGGAGCTAGTTTCCTGGGCTGACAGGGGATGTGGACCCCTAGCTTCTCCCCAGTGGCCCCTCTGTCACCAGACTGGCCACTCTCCTCCTCCCGTGCCCACGTATTGCCAGCCCCAAGTGGCACAGGGTAGGGAGTATGGTGCCAGTGCGTTTACGTAGATACAGAGCCTAAGGGTTGGGGCTTCTGGGGAAATGACTGAAATTCTCTTCCTCATTTGTAAAGTGGACTAGAGTAGCAGCAGGGTCCCTTTCAGCCCTGAGGTTCTGCACGTCTCACTGAAATCCTTCCCACTGAAGGCAGAAGACACACGCAAGCCTGAGCCCTGCAGCAGCCGTCTCCCCAGGCCGTCAGCCTGGATCCCAGGCCGTCTTCTTCCTGGGCCCTGCCCCTCTGCTCTCTGCCCCTCTGCTCCCTGCCCCTCTGCTCCCTGCCCCTCTGCTCCCTGCCCGAGTCTGCATCGCCAGGCTGCTCTTCCTTTCTTCCCTTCCCCGTGGTCCTGGGGCACCCAGTACCTAAACGTTCTTACATGGGGTGTACATGGGGTGTTCTCTGTCCTTACATGGGGTGTTTTCCCCTGGAATTAGCCTCCGCAGAACAAATGTTTCTCTGTGTTAATGTGTGTGCTTCCAGCAACGCTGGGAAATGGAGCTTAAGTGTTTTGTGTGCTAGGAACTGAATACCCTGGTGAGGTCCTGGGCCCCATCCTTGCTCTCACACCGTATCTTCTCCACTCTGACACTAGCCCTCTGCATTCTGCTCCAGCCTAGGCGTCTCCCCTTTTCAGGCCACTGCGCTGTTCTGTAGTAGCCATTGGATGCTTCAGTTTGCCCCCGCAGGCAGGGTGATGGCTAAACAGGATGCAGTAGCTATCACTCTTACCTACGGTTTCCCTGTGGCTGTAACCGCTACAACCGTATCCCTAGAGAACTGGGGGGTTGGGTTTCAGAGCCCAGGCCAGGGGCTGTTGGTATCTGGGCACTGACAGTGACAAGCTGAGGAAAGACCGGGGCAGAAGATCCAGAATAGGAACCAGATCTTAGAAATCCCTGGGTGCGGGTGGAGTGTCGGGTGTGTGGACATGGGGCTGGGGTAGGAGAAGGGGGGCGCTTAAAGGGTAGACCTTGGGGAGCAGGTTTGCAGAGAGGACGTTTTTACAAGTTTCTAATTATATTTATTTGGCGTTTTCCTGTGGCGGTTTGAAGCTGTTAACAGCAGGAACCTGTATCCCTGGTGTTTGTTTTTGTTTCTCACCAGCTGCTTGGCCCAGCATAGAGCATCCAGGGCAGGGGACACCTGTCCGCTGCGGCGCTGCCCACCCCTTCCGCACCGCGGCTCTGCGCCCGCACTGCGGTGCGCCGCCTGCGCCCTGCTGCCCGTGTCCCCAGCCTCAGAGCGTCCGCGTGCCCACTGCTGATTTCCTTCCAGCACTGGGCGTTTGCTTCATGCTGGACTAAGCGCTGAGTTGGGGTGGGAGGAGGCCCAACAATTAAGGCGCGGGTCCCTCCCACAAGTGCGCAGAGACGGTGCGTGGCGAGTGAGCACTGGACTGGGGTGCTGCCCCTGGCTCCGCTCTGGCTGCTTGCTCTTTCTCAGATGCCCTCTCCGGCCTGTTCCTCATCTGTGTAGTGAGAGGCAGGACCGTGTGAGGACCAAATGAAACAGTCCACGTGAGAGCGCTTTGCACACTTAATGGAATTATACAGGATCTGACAACATCATTCCTTATGTTGTTAATGTTTCCATCCATTTAGTGAGGTGAAACTGCTAATCGTGAAACTGGAACCTGCCCCTGCCCACCGCCTGTTTCCCTGGCCCTCCGTCTCCAAACTTCTGTTCTTTCCTCCCCACCACAGGTATCCCCTACCCCACCCTTCCTCGAAAGGCCTCTGACTCAAGATTGGTGGTTTAGTCCACACTGGAAAGGTGGCTCACTGGGCGGAGCACTGCCCGCACACCGAAAGGCTGCAGGCTCTGTCCCCGGTCGGGGCACACACCAGGGTTGCACGTTTGGTCCCCAGTTGGGACGTGCACAGGAGGCAACTGGTCCATGTTTTTCTCTCACATCCTGATTTTTTGTCTCTCAAATCAATAAATGTATTCTCGGGTGATGATTTAAAAAATAAATAAATAGCCCCTGACCGGTGTGGCTCAGTTGGTTGGGCATCGTTCCACAAAGTGGAAGGTCACCAGTTCGATTCCCGGTCAGGGCACGTGCCTGGGTTGCAGGCTTGGTCCCCGGTCGGGGTAGGAACCAGAGGCAACTGATTAATGTTTCTCTCTCACATCAGCATTTCTCTCCCTCACTTTCTCCCTCCCTCCCGCTCTCTCTAAAAATAAATAAATAAATAAAAGGGAGAAAATTCTTGTCCATTTAAAGGTACCTCCCAATGAGTAAGGAGCTGGATTAGGGATGAGCTGGGGCCCCGACGGATGATGGGGTTCTCAGGCTCCGCCCACTCCCTGCCGTCACCGTCACCGAGCACTGTTTGCTCTTCCTGGCTCTTCAGCTGAGCAGGCCCCGCTTGTGTAAGAGGAAAGGGTACTTTTTAATAGAGAATTAGTGCCTGTCTTCTCTCCTGGGGTCATCTGTGTGGTTTCCTGTACTCTCTCCGGGCTGCCCTCACCCCCGCCTAGGTTTCAGCTGGGCTGAGGATGGGCCTGTCCTCACCCAGTTCCGAATCGGGAAGGGAAGGCTCTCATATTGAGAAGTGGGAGGTGGGAAGCCAGGCCCCACCTGCTTCCCTGACTGCTTCGTGATCGGGAGGCAGGGCGGATGCGCAAGCTCACTGGTACTCGTGTGCACGCTGCAGGCTAGGGTGTCGAGGCCAGAGCTAGGGCTGCTTCTACTCTGGAAGGTACTCAGGTGTGTGAGGTAACCTGGAGGAAAGGATAAGGGGACTGACCAGGAGCAGCAATGGGACACTGGTCTCCCGTGGCCCCTGGTGCCCTGTCACCGAGGCTGGGAGACGTCTGCAGAGATGCCTAAGCAGCCGGAGGTCACATCTGAAGACCCTGAGATCCTACAGATTCTATAGGGTTTCCTAGGAATCCTATCATAGATTCGCCGGTCCCAGTTTTTTCTGGCCTCAGCGTCACCAAATGGATGTTTTTAAGCAGATATCTTACCTGCTCTGAGTTTCCTGTCCTGCTACCCTTAACACTAAACTTTCTAGGACTGCCCTCCACCCAAAACAGAGAGGATGCCACAGATGTGGACCTTGTCCCCTCACCCACCAATCCATCCATCCATCCATTTAACAAATATACACTGAATGCCTTCAGTGTCGTAGCTGTCTTGCTCACTGCTGAGCTCCCAGAACCCAGCACTGTGCTTGGCGTGTTGCCATGCTCAGTAACTGTTGAATGAGTGTGCCAGACTCTTCCAAATGCTGTGTAGGTTTCAAAGACTCCGAAGCCATGGTCTCAGGAGCTTACAGCTTCAGTAGGAAGATAATACATGTGAACTAAACGTTAAATAATGGCACAGGTAATATAGGAGAAGGATCACGATGGTGATTGGTTAGGCTATCAGAGAAGCTGACAGTAGAAGCCTGGGGAGTTCAGAGGAATTACTATTCCACTAGGTCAGAGAAGGATGAACGGCCACAGCTGGCTGCCCAGCAGTGGTGCCCAGACTGGTTCGCAATGACCGGTGAGCTCTGAAGGCACCGAAGGAGAGAAAAATAGAGGAATAAGGTAGGCACACCAAACATCGCAGGCTAGCTTGCCTGGGGCAGGAAGGATGTCACAGCCACGTGGGTGCATTTGGACGCCAGGCAGGCTGCCTCGAGTCTTACGTTGGGCCCAGCAAACTGGCGCATAACTACCCGGTCCCTGTGAGTGGTTAGGCCCCTACCGTGGTGATGTGAAGGTGGGGTGGACTCTGCCTGGGGGCGTCGGCTTCTCTGCAGCCTGCATTCCCGCTCCTTTCCTTCTGTTGCTATTCCTTAGCTGGACCTAGGCAGAATTTTGCAGTATGTGAAGTGTTTTCCAGGGGGTCCTCCTGCTTCCCTTCTGGAGTACTCTTCCCCGTCCTCAGAGGGGAATCCTAGGACTGCCTGTGTTGTCATAATTCACTCCTGGCCTGCCCTCTAAACCTCATATCCCCACCCATCCCACCTGCCTTTCTGTGTGTAGCAGAGTTTTTGGAACGCTCCGCTGGGCACTTGAGCGAATCCCAAAGGGATGTAGAATGACACGGTTACAGACCTGTGTGTTCATGCCAGGAGAGGGTAAGGCAGGGAGGTCTTGGCCCATCCGTGTGCCCTCTGCAGCTGCCACTCTCCCCCAGTTCAGCTTTTGACCCAGCCCAGGGCCCGGGGTGGGGTGATGGCACAAAAGGATGGCTGTCACAGAGAACTGTGGAAGGCAGCCTTTGGTTCCCAGCTGGCCTCTCCCCCAGTTCAGCCTCCTCCTTGGGCAGGTCCCAGCAGGGGTGGAGTAGGCAGTGACGCAGGCACTGTCTCCCCCAAGTTCCCCGCACCACCACGTGCCCCCTGGAGCTGCGTGCCCCCACACCAGGCTGGAAATGGGGCATGGATAAGGGGAAGGGGGAGGAGAGAGAGGTTCTTGAAAGAGCCTGGGGAGAAGGTTGGAGAGGACCAGACATGGTGAACCGTATCAAGCACGTACCCTGTGCCTGCACTGTAGTGCTGAGTACCTGGTACGTACTAACTCAGTTGGCACTCATGGCAGCCCGAAGTGGGGGGCGCCGTTATTATGATTCACGTTTACAGAGGGAGCATGTGAGTCCAGAGGCCGGCCCAGGACCACTCAGCCGTGGGCAAGCTGGCGCCCGACTGACACAGTACCGCTCCAGACCACTTTTCTCAAACACCCTGCCATGTGGCTGCCCCAGTCTCTTCCCAGTTTGAGTGAAGAGTCTAGTTAGATCACCCAAGTTGGGAAAAGGAAGACGGACCACAGCCCAGGCCCACCCTGCAGATCCTGGCGTAGCCGGTCGAGGAGAGTGTCTAGACAGTCACGTTTTTCAAAGGCCCCCGGGAGTGCCAGTATGTGGCCAGTGCTGAGCACTTCGGGTCCAAACCAGTCCCTGTGTGACAGCGTCCACGGCCTTGTCAGGCCAGCTGGTAAACACCCGCACCCTGAGGAACAAGCTAAGGTGAACTGTGCCGTGGGTGTTGATGGGACCCCAGTAGGGACTGGATAGGGGGACAGGTGTGGTGGGAGGGAGCTCTGAAAGAATGAACTGGCAAAGGAGAAAATGCTGGAAATATTTGAGGGCCCTGTTTCAGAGTTTTGTTTTAGACCTGTTCTGCTTTGAAAGGTTCCATCCAAGTAATTGAAGGGCCACTTCCTCAGCAGGTGACCAGCCAAGTGAGGAAAGTAGAACATGCCACATGAGATAGCTTTTTTAAAAAAGATCTTTCAACTCTGTCTGGTGTAGCTCAGTGGATTGAGTGCCGGCCTGTGGACCAGGGGGTCGCCGGTTCAGTTCCCAGTCAGGGCACATGTCTGGATTGCAGGCCAGGTCCCCAGTAGGGGAAGCGTGAGAGGCAACTGCACATAGATGTTTCTCCCCCTGTTTTTCTCCCTTCCTTCCCCTCTGTCTAAAAATAAATAAATCTTAAAAAGCAAACAAAAAAGAATGGAAAAAAGTGACTAGATTTTTAAAAAATCTTTTAAAATATGTTTATTGATTTTAGAGAGGGGAAAGGGGATAGAGAGAGAGAGAGAGAAACATCAACATGAGAGAAACATCAATTGCTTGCTTCCCATACATGTCCTGATCAGGGATTGAACCCACAACCTAGGTATGTGCCCTAACTAGGAATTGAACCCCCTTTTGGTGTACCGGACAACAGTCCGACCAACTGAGCCGCGCCAGCATGGGCACGAGATGACTTTACAGCCCCAGCAGAGCCGTGCCGCAGTAGGTGGAAGTGAGCTGAGGCGCACGGAGTCCCCTAGGACCAGTAGCTTGGCCGGAAGAGCTTTTGGGTAGACGATGTTGAGCCATATTTGGGAAGCTGGGTACAGTGTGCTAGATGAAAAAAGAGGGTGCATCTCAAATGTGAAGAATGTGCCCTGGCTAATGTGGCTACATGGACTGAGCACTGGACTGTGACCCAAAGGGTCACCGGGTCGATTCCCAGTCAGACTACATGCCTGGGTTGCGGGCCAGGTCCCCAGTTGAGGGCACGTGAGGGGCAACCACACATTGATGTTTCTCCCTCTCTTTCTCCTTCCCTTCCCCTCTCTCTAAAAATAAATATCTATCTTTAAAAAAAGAGCGTGATGTGTTAGTGAGTGTGTGGAAAGAGGTGGAATGGAATGGTGAGCTGTGAGGGGATGGGGAGGAGATACCGTCTCGCAGTGCACAAAGGCTCAGCTGGAGAGGGATAAGCGTTGTGAGCAGGGAGGTGAGGGAGGTCAGATGGCAGGAGAGGCCCGGTGCTGGGAGAGTCCAAAGGCTCGCTGCAGTCAGCGGCAGGCTCCTCTATGACTGGCGAGCACTGATGTGGAAGCAAAGGAACGAGCTGGGAGCCCAGAGGGCCTGCTGCAGACCTTAGCGAAGCATCAGCTGCTTCAGAGACAGCGTACACATCTGAGAGGGCCCTGGAGGAGGAGCTTGCAGGTGAATTTCCCAGTCACCCGTGCTGGCTGCTGGGGAAGGGATGGAGAGACACGGAGGAGAGAGTTCCAAGTGGGGTGCACGGGATGGTCATTCTTCGCTGGAGTTGTCCGAAGCACCATGCCCGCCTCTGAGGCTCACAAGGGTTGCCACAGGGAAGGGGCTAATCATCTAGTCCTGCCTTCCTCCAGGGACCCAACAAGAACGTACAAATCTGAGCCTTAAGCCATTCAAAGTTTGGAACTAGTTGTTACTAGTTCCACAGCGGAGGGCGGGTGTAAATGTGGGGACACAGAAGGGACCAACTCTGGGTGCCTTGTCTTTTTTCACAAATTTAACCACTCTTGATATTTGCTCTTTTCTCTTCCTTTAAAAAAAAGATTTTATTTATTTATCTTTCAGAGGAAGGGGAAGGGAAGGAGAAACAGAGGGAGAGAAGCATGCATCAATGTGCTAGAGACACACCAATAGTTGCCTGTTGCACGCCCCCGACTAGGGACCTGGCCCAGACACGCACTCGGCCTGGGATCTGAACGGCAACCCTCTGGTTCGCAGGCTGGTGCTCAGCCGCCGACCCGCCCCAGCCAGGGCCGCTCTCTCCTCCTGCAACGTTCATCCCGGCTTCAAAGCTCAACTTGAATCCCACTCCTTGGGAAGGTTTTTGGGTCCACCTAGGCCCCGGGGCGTCCCTCAATTCGGAACTCCCAGAGCAGAGCTGTGAGGCTGGAGCCGTCCTGTGTCTGTGCTGTCCACCGCGGTAGCCGTCCGCCACAGGTGACTACTGACAGCTTGGCCTGTGGCTAGAGCACCCAGGGACCGAATTTTAAATCAGATGGCCACATGTGCCTAGTGGCCAGCATCTCACACAGCACAGGCCCTGAGCATCTGGTGTCTGAGCCAGTGATTAACACCTAACATCATGTCCAGCCTCCGGGTATCGGGGACCTGTTACGTACCAGACATTGACTAGGCACTCTACACAGGTTACCTCACCGGTGTTCACAGCCTCTCCAGAGGAGGTATTATCACCCCCATTCAGAGGAGGAAGAAACTAAGGAATCAGAAAAAGCTCCGTGGAGAGTGGTGCAGCTGGACTCGAGCCTGGGGCCCACCGGGGCCAGAGCTTAGGCTCATCGGCCGGACAGACCGGTTCTCCGCTCAGCCTTGCTGTACGCGGAGGTCCCTCCTGCCCCCTCTTGTGAATCGGTCTTCCGTCTCCCTCTTCTCCATTCTCTCTTTGGGGCGCCTCCCCGGGGGCCAGCGGGCAGACGTGGCAACGGACCCTGAGTGGCCGTCAGAGCCGTGGGGCCTGCTGCAGCACGGCCGGTCGAGGGCAGCCGGAGGCTGGAGTGTAGAGCTGGCGAAGCCCAGGAGATCCCGGCAGGGCGTTTGGGGCTGCTGTTCCAAATACCATCTCTCCTCAGGAAGCCACCTCAGTCCTGCCCCCAGAGAACTTCTTGAAATATGAAAGCAGAGGACAGTTCACTGGCTCAGGCCAGGGCTCGTGAGTGTCTCAGTCTGAGTGATGGCTGGTCTGCATGTTCGTTCATTCCGTTTAGAAGATAGCAAGCACCTTAAGGATTTGGGTTCAAATAGGCCAGTGATAAGGCCCGAGAATCTGCATTTTGACAGAAGTCAGGCAGTTTTCACAGTCCACAGATCACACTTGGAAGTTACCATCCTTTGTATAGTCTTTTGTTGACACATTTCTTCTACTTGCAAGTGGCTACTTAAACACTATCTTGAGTTTCCCAACTCACTGCTAGAAATAGTTCCTTCTTCCCCTGATCTTCCCTTTAACAGAACTTCTCCACTAGTCTGGCTGCGTTCTAGACGTACCTGAGGAGCCACAGGAAAATACTGCGGGCCAGGTGCCCGCCCAGACTATTGGCCAAAGTCTCGGGGGAGGGGCAGTGAGCTGGGGCATCTCCTGGGGGAGCTGACTGAGCCATGCAGCCAGGAGGGGAATCCTGACCTCACCTCTGATGCCTCCGTGGCGCTCAGCCACATCCTGCCTCATGTTACTCACTCGTGTCGCCTTCTGGGTGGACTGAGTCACCTCTGAGCCTCCACAGCCTTCAACGTAGTACCTTTTGCAAGCACCTTACATAGCATTTTCAGCTGAGTGAAACTTATCTCCTATTTCAGTTCAGCTTTAGGGGCACCCTAACATTACCCCAGAAACTGTAGTCTTTTAACCAAGAGGCGATAAGCGATTCTTCCCTTTGTCCATTCTGAGCCGTCCTCTTTTTGCTGGACCTCAGGTGGCCTCAGCCCTTAGCACAGCTCTGTGCGTAGCGCCTCGTGTCAGTGGGGGTCGGGAGGGCAGAGCACCCGGCGTCAGATGAGGAGCTCAGGGTGCCGGGCAGACGCCCGCCTGAGTCAGCTGGGGGGTCACAAGGGCTGCACTCACCAGGCCTTAGGGGTTGGTGCCAGCCCCCGCCAGCCCCTGGTCCCCACGGCACTGACTGCACAGGAGAGAGGGAAACCTTCCAGGATGGAGCTTCCTCCCTCTGAAGATTCTTGGCGCCGTGGTGGGCAAGTGGAAGCAGGCCTGGTCTCGAGCAGAATCATGAGGCAAATGCAGGTTTCTCGGAGGCTCCGTCTCCCTTTCTTCCTCCTTTAATCACCGGTGGCCCTGGACCCTGCCACTTTCCCAGAGGCCCCGGTCCACATGCCTTTTCCCCTCCCACCAGGCTTGCTCCTGACTCACACTAGGCTGAATATTTCTAATCAAGTTAAGTGTGCTACCCAGTCCAAGGGTTTTTGTTTGTTTTTAAGTCAAAGGGGGTGTTTCAAATGGTGGAATTTTAGCTGTCATTGTGGATTAAGTATCTTTGAGGGAAGTAGGTTTTTCTTTCTAAATTCCTGAAATTACAGCGACCACTCTGAAACCAGAAGGGTGGGAGAGCATCCCCTTCTGGAGAAGCTGCTGTCCTGATTTTGGAGAAGAGGGAGTTTTGCCCTTGGGGAGCCCCCTTCAAGACACTCTCTGGGAGGCCCCAGCAGAGGGTCTCACGTGCACCCTCTGCCCCTCCCAGATGTGGACGAGTGTGTGGAGGGGACCGACAGCTGCCACATCGACGCTATCTGCCAGAACACCCCACGCTCCTACAAGTGCATCTGCAAGTCCGGCTACACAGGGGACGGCAAACACTGCAAAGGTGAGGCTGGGAGGGCACCTGGACAAGGGGACCTGCTGGTGGGTGGAGGGGCGGGCAGTGCCCGGCGGCAGTTGGCCTGCGATTCCCACTGGCACGGGGGAGGGGTGGAGACCGGAGAAGCACCATTTTCTCCTTTGCACCAACCGGGCTGGGTGGGGGATCAGAATCACGGGACTGAGGCCGGAGGTTGCCCGATGTTGGATTCTTCCAGCATGTCCTCAAAAGGTGGGAACAGGCAGTTTGTCCAGCGGAAATTCATACTGTAAACAAACACACCTTCCCCTCATAATTAAAGCAATGCAAATAAACAGTCTTGGGGTGTTATTTTAAATTTACGACCTTCAATGTTGATACGGTTTCAGTGGACAAGGTACACTCACTAATTCCTGGTGACATTATAAACTGAAAAGTGATTTTGTCATACCTAGCAGGACTCCTAGCAGGCACTTACACCCTTTGACCCAAGAATTTTACTCTTATTCAAAGGAAATTCAAAGAAACAAAATAATATAGAGGAGATGTTCTTTGATGCCTTATTTATGATAGTAAAATAAATGGAAGAATCTAATGATAGAGAAAAAAACAAATTAGGATATAGCCACAGAGTGGGACATTATGCAGCTGTGTGTGGTGGAGATTAGAAAGACTGGGTGGAAACACGTGAAAATGTTTGACTCCTGATGAAAATAGCAAGTGCCAAATGGTTTGTAGACTGTGAAAGTCACTATGTGTACACACACACACACACACACACACACACACACACACACGGCGATTTATTTATTTATTTTTAAAAGATTTTATTTATTTATTTTTAGAGAGAGGGGGAAGGAGGGAGAAAGAGAGGGAGAGAAATTTAATGTGTGGTTGCCTCTTGCACGTCCCCTACTGGGGACCTGGCCCGCAATGCAGGCATGTGCCCTGACTGAGAATCGAACCAGCGACCCTTTGGTTCACAGACCCGTGCTCAATCCACTGAGCTACACCAGCCAGGAGAAGGTGATTTATTTTTTAAAACATCACCACAAGGCTGGCCAGTGGGGGCGCCAGACGGGCTGCGCTGCCTCAGCTCCCCTTTGCCCGCAGATGTGGATGAGTGTGAACGAGAGGATAATGCAGGTTGCGTGCACGACTGTGTCAACATCCCTGGCAATTACCGATGTACCTGTTACGACGGATTCCACCTGGCACATGACGGACACAACTGTCTGGGTGAGCAAGGGAGGGGGCGTGTGGGTGGGGGTGTCTGGTGGGGAGGGAGGTGTTTCCAGCATGTCCCATTTCCCAGGCCGGGGAGGAGAGTGACCACAGAGCTGCAAAATAGAGAGCAAGGTCGTTTCCCCTTGGAGACTGGGTACCGGGACGGAGCCATCCCGCTGCTGGGTGAAAAATAGCGCAGGGGATGCTGCCAGAAAGCGCTCCCAGGGCGAGGGCCAGGAGACGGCAGGAGTAGGTTCAGCTTCGATGGGTGGAGCGTGGTGGGAAGGTGATTGGGCTCTAGACAGCTGTGGCTCTGCCGCTTGCTAGCTGCGTGGTCTCGGGCAAATCCAGCAGTGTCCGGGGATCTCAGCTTCCTCAGGACCTCTGGGTGAATCTCCGTGAGAGGACACGTGTGCAGTCCTAGCACATACTGGGTGCTCAGTGCACAGGAGGAACGTTGTCGATGCTGCCAATGCTTCCCCGTGCCCTGCGGAGCCTCCGGCCCTCACAGGCTGGTTTTCTTCCAGCTCTTCCTGAAGTCTCCAGGCTCACCCTCTGCTCACTTCTGAGGCCTCAGTTGGCCTGGTCTCCTTTGTCCCAGGAGCTGCATCAGAGGGAGAATCTCCAGGGAGCTGAACTCAGCTGTGGTTTCGATCATTTACTAGGACCACGTCATATTGCTCCACCAGTAGAAAAACTGAAGGCCATGGCATAAAAAGATTTGAGATATGAACCCAGGGGTCCTTCCCCAGATTCTTTCTCTCTGGTGCCAAAACAGACATAAGATTCTGGGAGTGTAGAAAACCAGGAAAGCAAGAGAAGCAAGAGGGATGGTGCCCCGAGAAGCAGGCGAGGCTGCCCTGCCACCCCAAGGCCCCGTGGGCCGAGGGGAGCCTCCTTACTGCAGAGCACCTTTAAACCTGTCTCACTCCATCCTTGGCCCCAGCTGTCGGGCTCCACTCCCAGCCCAGGCCTCTAGGCCCCAGGCCCTGCCGGCCCCCGCCTTCCACCCCGGCCACCTCTCTCAGCACTGTGGCTGCCCAGGAAGGACCCCACTTTGTCTGCCCCTCTCCCGTGAGGGCCTCTTTGGGAACTCCTCTGGACAGACAAGTCGTGACACTTGGACCAGGACGGTGATTTGCCTACAGGACTGTGAACACCAGCTTCTGACTTTCTTTGGTTGCCTTTGACCTCTCTAGGCCCCTGATTCTCATCAAGTCTTGTTTCCTTATAAAACCAACCAGAAGATAAGAGCATGAGTAGGTATGGAAGGGGTGACTGGGAGCAAAGCTCTATCTAACACTAACCCCAGGGTTGGGGTCAAAGTCCCAACCTTACCTGTGGCTTTTAGGGGAACCATGAGAAAGTCATCCACACCCTGGGTGGCTTCAGCCTCCCTGGTGAGAACTGTAGAAAGAACTTGGCTAGAGCAGCACAGTCCCAAGGTTGGAATGGAAGGGAACAAGGAAGGATGGTGTGCAGGACAGGCAAGTGTGGGAAGACAGGGACAGGGAGAAATCATGAGTGCAGCCACGGAGGGGCAGGGCAGGAGAGGGCAAAGGAAAGTACACCTTCCTGGCTCTCCTAACGGGTGCATCTCTCAGGCAGGAGCCTGCTGCATCTGGGGCCCTCAACCCCTGGCCAGAAGGGGAAAGGATAGGTTTAGAGCTCAGCAGAGAGGACGGGAAGAGGCAGGCAGAGGAAGCCCTCAGGAGCCCAGGTTTCAGCTGCTCCATTTGGGAACCAATCTCCTTCATGCCTCCTGGGCCAAGGAAAACCGAGAAGGGCTGTGGACTTGGGAGGGCAGTAGGCAGCATAGAAACGGAGTCCAGTGCTGCAGTGGGAGCCCCATGATGAACTTGGCTCTGGGGCCCCGGAGGCGGTGATTTTGGGTGGTGATTAGGGTGTGGCCTGGCAGCTCGCCCCCGACCCTCGCGGCCAAGCCACCAGACTTTGTTTTATTAAACCAAAATAGGAGAATGCTGGGGACTAGGGCAGCAAGCCCAGGCACGGGGGGAGGGGAGAAAGGACGGCCGTGGCCTGTCCACAGAAACGGCCTCTGCCTCACTGACCTCGACTCCATTGCCATAGCCCCCCTGCATGTGGAGCCACTTCCCCGGTCCCTGGCGGCCAGGCCGTCCATCACAACCGCCTGCCCTGGTTCCCCGCCCCTTGCCGTCTCCACTCGTCATCTCTGTCCCTCTCGATGCGCCTTCTTTCTTGACCTCCTCTGCCTCAGACTGAATTCCAGCAGGTTAGGGACGGGGGGCAAGTCTCACCTAAGTACACCGTGTCCACATGTCCTCTCCCCTGTGCTTAGCCCCCCAGCTCTGCCTCCCAGAGTGGCCTCTTCACGAGCCATGGGGCCTGAGCTGGCGAGTGGGTGAGAGCTGCCTGCCTAAGGCTGGGTGCCGGCTTGGGGTCGAGGGCAGGGGTGTGCGCCCAGCCTGGACCCTGCACCACACCGCAGGGCCTCACCAACGCTGTCCCGCACAGATGTGGACGAGTGCGCCGAGGGCAACGGCGGCTGCCAGCAGAGCTGCGTCAACATGATGGGCAGCTACGAGTGCCACTGCCGGGAGGGCTTCTTCCTCAGTGACAACCAGCACACCTGCATTCAGCGGCCAGAAGGTCAGCACATGCCTGGGAGGGCTCCCCGCCCAGGCTCCCCTCCCCTTCTGCCTGGAAGCTTCCCCCACAGCCCTTCAGTCTCGCCTGGTAGTGCTTTTGACTCCACTAGCCCTTCCTCTCTGGTCCCCCAACCCAGTCACGTTCCACGGGCTCGGTGAATAGACGCTCTCTCTTCGAGCAACACCTGGGAGGGTTTATTGGGGGTTGGGGTTCCTGTGGGGTCGAGGCTGCTACGGGGTGTCCCCATATCCAGGCCTGAGGTGAATCTCGTTCCTAACGAACTGGAAATGGCTGGCGCTAAGCTGCTGCTGCCTGAGACGGCGTCCCTTGGACTGGGCTGGGAGGGTCAGGTGGGAATGGTGGGCACGTGTTGTCTCTCTCTGGGGCTTCCCGCCGGGACGGCAACACTTCCAGGGGGCAGGAACGACATTTTTACATCTCCAGAACCTGATACACCGTCGGTCCTGTGTGTAGTGGGAGCTCAGATATTTGTTGAATGAAACTGTGTAATAATTATCCGTGCCAGTTGCTCCCCACTCATACTGTGTTATCTCCTTCCCAGTTTAACTGTAAGCTCTCTGAGAAAAGAGGTCATGTGTTACCTTGTACCTTGTACGCGGGTCCTTCCTAAATCCTCCCAGTGCCGCGCACAGCGCTAGGCAACGATTCGCCACTAGATTTGGGCTGTTTGAAGGAGAGGGTGATCATGTGGCTCTCCGGGGGTTTGGCGTCAGTGTCTGTACCCCAGTCAGAATGGCTTTGAGCTCTGTGGGCAGGACAGGGAGCCTGTGAGGGGAGCCAGCCCCGCCTGTCTTGCAGCCTCACTGGAGTTCTCCCCATTCCCTGGGCCCCAGCCATCCCTTGCAGTCCCTCTTCCTCTAGGCATCTGGAAGCTCAGGGCATCCACCCCGCTCCTCTTCCCTTTTAGAAGGAATGAACTGCATGAACAAGAACCACGGCTGTGCTCACATTTGCCGGGAGACACCCAAAGGGGGTATTGCCTGTGAGTGCCGCCCCGGCTTCGAGCTCACCAAGAACCAGCGGGACTGCAAATGTGAGATCGCTGGGGTGGCCGGGGACAGAGGGAGACAAAGCGGGGGAGTGCGGGCCTCGCAGCGAGAGGTGGGAGGGGGAGGGGGAGGGGACGCAGCTAGATGAGAGGGCTGGTAGCTGTGTTCCAGAGGGAGAACTGGGGTGCCCAGGGAGGAGCAAGCTGACGAGCCTCCCGCCCTCTTCGCACAGTGACATGCAACTACGGGAACGGTGGCTGCCAGCACACGTGCGATGACACAGAGCAGGGGCCCCGGTGCGGCTGCCACGTCAAGTTCGTGCTCCATACCGACGGGAAGACGTGCATCGGTGGGTGAGGCCAGTGGAGCACTTAGTCCACCCGTGATGGGGGAAGAGGATGGGGGCCCTTGGGATCCAGGGAAGCAGGGAGCACAGGGGGCCCAAGTGCCGGGCTCAGGACGACTGGTCAGTGAGCTGGAGACCCAGGCAGAGCCAGGTCTAGATAGGGATGACTCCGAGGGACCGGAGGGCTGCCTGGCCCTCTTCTCCTCCCCCACCTATTGGCCCCACCGCCAAGAGCCTCAGCACCCTCTTTATCCAGAATAAAGTGTTTTCAAATGGGGAGTAACTGGCAGAGGCACTTGTGGGCCCAGGCTGTGGTCGAGAACGGGGCGGAGAGTGGGGCGGAGAGCGGGGCCGTGCAGAGTGAAGCCTGGACGGAGGCTCTGTTGACCAGCTTGGTGAGACGGGAGCTGTCACAGCCCGCTGTCCCCACCAGGACTGAGAGCGGGACAGAGTGCTCTTTCCTGAATGGCCAGCCCTCAGCTGGCAGATGGGGTTTCCTGACTCCGGCATCTTCCTCCTTGGCGTGCCTTCTCTGCCTTCCCCTCCCCGTTTCCTCCTCTCGCCTCCACATCAAGTGGGCTCCCTCTCAGCTCTGCCCGAGACCTCACTTCCTCACCAACTCCTGCCTTCCATCCTTCTTGCCCTGGTGTGGGGCCTTCTTAACACCTGGATCCCTTTTCCTGAATTCCTAGACCTTACTTCACACATCTTTAGGTACATTTGATGAGCTTCATTCCTTAAGTTCGATTCCTAATTCCCTAAGTCTTTAAGTCTTTTGTGAAAGCCGATCACTATGTGCTCACCGAGTGCTGAGAGAGGTGATGGGACCAGTGAGCCCCTGGAGAAGTGGGAATGAAAGGGAAGAGTGAGCCGGGGGGGGGGGGGCGCGAGCTGCTTCTGCGGGCGCAGGACTCGTGGATGGCAGTTCAGGCCGTGGCTGCAGCATGCCGGGGACGGGCAAGTGTGAACACCAGAGTCACGACATTCAGCTTCTGAACCAGACTGTCCCCCATTTCACCCCGGAGACCCACCCCACCTCTGCAGACAGCACCAGCCTTCCCCAGACACAGGGACAGGGGGGCAGATGATGCTCTGAAAGGTCTCGCTCAGCTGCCCGCTCCAGGGACCTGCGCGCACAGTTCTGAAAGTTCTCTAACGGAAACCTCACCCGCTACGTGTTTTCCTCTGAACTAACTCTTCAAAGACCTTGGAGCCTTCCCTTAGGTCTTCCTGTTGCCTTCTCCAGGCTGATCGTTCCAGCTCCTTTCATTTTTCCCCGTGAATCTAATTCTGCTTTCCAAACCACCCCCCCGCCGCCCCCCCCCCCGGGTACACTCACACATCACCAGTCTCCCTGAAGAAACTGCATGCAGTCCCTGGGGGAAAGCCGCATGTGTCAGGACAGAGCTGCGGGCCCCCGGGTGTGGGGGGTTCCTCTCAGCAGATGGTCCTGGGCACGGCTGCTTCGGACAATTCCCCTATAAAGCTTGAGCTCTTCCCTAATGCAAGACTCATTCCGCCTTCCAGGCCACGGCTGGGTGAGGCAGAAGGAGCAGGCGAGGCTGTCCTGAGGCCCACAGCCATGTTCGCGCTGAGCCCCTCTCCCTCTCCAGTAGAGCTGTTTTACCTTGCCCCACATCTCATTTTTCTCCCCAGCCCGAGTGGGTGGAAACGTCATTGTCCGGGGCCATTGGGCGGCTCAGATTCGGTGGGGAGACCGAGGGCGGTACAGTGCAGCGGATGGTGGGCGCCCTTCGGGGTCTGGCAGCTTGTAAGACATAGGGTTGGGTTCTGAGCCCTGCCTTTTTCGTGCCGTGTGGTGCTGGCCCGTGATTGCCCCTCTCTCAGACTTGCCCATTAGTCACTTGGTGGGAATCCAGCCTCCTTGAGGTTATCAGGCAGAAGAAGGCTGGGGAGTAAAGTCCTGGGGTCTCAGGGCCCATCCTGTGGGGACAGTGGTGTGGGCCTCAGGGTGGAGGAGGGCGGGGAGGGGCTGGGCTCGGTGGGCCACAGTGGCTCCTGCCCGCCATCTAAACAGCTTTTTTACGATGTCAAACAGGGGAAAGGCGGCTAGAGCAGCACATCCCCCCTCAGGCCGTTTCTAATGGTAAATATGTCTGCTCTCTCCGCTTGCTCTCACTGGCTTGCTAGGGGAAGGGCTAACCGCCGGGGCTCCCACTAACCGCATGCCCACCGGGCCGGCCTGCCTGGGCACAAGCCCGCAAGCAGGGCTCCCCTGGCAGCCTGGGCACGGCCCGCTGAGTGTCTCTGGAGCCCCCAGCGCTGGCCCGGGAGGTTTGTCTTTCTCCGATCCTGTCATTTTCTTCCTCTCCTTCCTCTCTTCTCCCTTCCTTCCACCTTCTGCCTCGCCCACCTTCTAACACCTCACCCCTGCCCAACCATCTGCCCCTCCCTTCCTCTGCTCTCCACACAGCTGAAGACCCAGCAGCTCTATCTTACCCGATGCGCCCACCGGGCCACCTGAGGTAGGGGTGGGTAGGGCTGGATGCCACCCCTCCTGGGGCTCCTTACCCACAGCAGCCCGCAGCCCTGGCACCCCTCGTCTTCCCCTCCCACCGGGACAGTGCAGAGTGGGACATGTGAGCTCAGACAGCCTGCGTGCGGGTTCTGGCTCTGTCACCTTCTGACCGTGCGGCCTCAGGCAAGCTGCTCTCTCTCCTCTCTGATCCTCAGTTTCCCCTTCTCTAAGATTGGGAGGACGAGTGCTCCCTAGGGCTGCCCTGGTGACTGACATGGTGCGTGAGAGCAGCTAGTCAGCTCCTGGCGCAGAGTCAGCACAGAGTAACCGTGATTTTAATGCCGTGACCTGAAGAGCACAGGGCTGAGGCCATGCTATCCCACCGCCCCGGCCCTGCCCACAGCTGTCCCATGGGGATGGACAGCTACACCTGCCCTGACCTGGGATGGACACTGTGCCAGCTCTGCTACTCCCTGTCCTGGATCCCTCAGAATCAACCATGACTTGGCATGGGACCCGTTCCCCTCTGCCTGCTCCAGGACTGGGGAACCGCTTTTTATGCTGAGAGCATCATTGGGGCGTTAGCAGAGTTTGGGGCCTGAACTCAAGCTTCTCTCCTAGGTTCCTTCCATGATCTTGGGGAACCTCAGGAGAGGCTCTGGTGGGAGTGCCGCACCGGAGATCCCACTGTAGCTGCTCCCAACCTGAGCATTCGAGGGGCCCGGGTGTGACCAGGCACCCACAGGCAGTCAGCCTTTTGATTCCCCGGCTCTGCTGGTCTCCTCAGTGACAAGGCTTAGGCAGAAGTTTTAGGAGTCAAAGATGGTAGTACTCTCTCATTCAGAAATGGTGCCTTTCTTATTCAGCTCCCGATTCTGAGAAACACTCTCCTCTGGGCTCTCGAGGAGGCCTTGGGATTTGCTCTCTCTAGTGGGAGAATTCTAGGGACCCCAGAGGTGGTTCATACCTCCTCCACAGTCCTTGTGGCGGGGCCTTGCACTGTTTAAGCTGATGGCTTTCCCCTGGGCTCACCTGACCCTCCTCTGCTATTAAACCTGCTTTTCTCTGACTCTGAATTCAGAAAATAGGGAGAGTGACCCATCCATACACCCCTACTCTGGCCTTTCAGCAAAGAAAAATCTACCCGTCAGGAGAGGGCACTAGAAGAAACAGCTCCGAGGTTCTCCGACTGTTTGACCTGCCTTCTTTCGCCCTTCCTTCTCTGACTCTTCCTCTTTTGCTGCCTCTCCTCCCCTCTGCACTAGGAAAGTAGAACCACAGAACGCCGGCCTGTCTCCATCTGGTAGTGTAGGGGGGCTTGCGAGGAGCTGGAGGTAGCCTGGAAGGCGCTGGGACCTGACTGTGTGCTGTCTCGTGGGACCGGGGTCTTTCTGAGGACAGCTGGGCAGAGAAAGGGGGAGTGAACCAGTGGCTGTCAGCTGTCTTAGGAACTACCAAGCTCACTCTTCCCAAGACTGTGCCACCGTGAGCCCCGCCCACCAGATAGTCTGTTGAAAGAGGAGGAAACTCCTGTCTGTCCCTTCTTATTCCCTGGTAGCGATTGCTCCCATCCCTCCTTGCGCCCTCCCCTCCCACCTCCTCCACCCCTCAGCACATTCCTGCCTGACAGCTCTGGCTTGTACCTGCCTCACCGCTGTCCACCTTGTTTCAATCAAGTAGGGGGCAGGGATGTGGACTGCTTGGCTGCACTTGCGAGGGGATGGGGGCTGGGAGCCTCCGCTTCATGCTCCTTCTAAAGCACAGGGAGGCAGCCGAGGCCTTCCCTCTTCCCTCTGGCCTCCATGCTGTCCATCACCCTAGAGTTGGGGGCTCCTCCAGGCCAGGCAATAACCTGGTTACCATCCCCCACCTCCCGCCTAAACAGAGACCTGTGCTGTCAACAATGGGGGCTGCGACAGTAAGTGCCACGATGCAGCAACGGGTGTCCACTGCAGCTGCCCTGTGGGCTTCATGCTGCAGCCAGACAGGAAGACCTGCAAAGGTAAGGGCTTTCAGAGGACAACCGCACAAGAGTCAGGGGCTGAGGAGGGGATCTGAGATAGGGCCCCTATCTCGGGCCCAAACCTCCTGCACCCCCTGGAGGCTACCTTGATTATAAAGAACTGAGGTCATAACTAAGGCTGGTCTGTCCACCTTCCATGTTGCATTTCAAAAGGGGTGCCGAAGTCTAGCCAGGTCCTTCGAGTCCCCTGCCCCACGCCACCTTGTTTTTCCTACTCTTGTTCCCATCCCCTGGTGCCCCGGTCCTCTTGGTTAACGGATGTGCCCTTCACATTTGTCCCTGGGTCTAGAAGGGTATGTGAGCTGTGTGTGTGTGCATCACAAGTGTGTTCCACACCCTTCGTACCCGACAGTCCTGGGACCTTCCCTGGGAAAACACTGTACCGGTCAGAGGGAGGAAAGGGCAGCAGTTGGGAGCACTGATGCTGGGGCCTGGCTCATGGGTTCCGATCCCAGCTTGCCTTGGTGTTTACTTAGTGTTTCTGTGCCTCAGTTTCACCGGCATGATGGTGCTTGCAGAATGTTGTAAGGATTAAATGAGTTATATATACATGTAAATAAAGTACTTAGAACAGTGCCTGACAAATGATGGACACTTTGTGTTAGCTTGATTTTGGTATAATTTCCCACATTGTCCATTCTGTTTCCCCTCCTTTTATTAGCCAGGTCTATGGGAAAAGTTGGGGGAAAGGGAAGCCATACTGAAAGTAATGATTCATCTGGGCTGTGTTCCTTGGTCACAAGGAGTAGGGACTGGAAGGAGGGCTGGGCTCATTCTTTGTGTCTTTTGGCCCAACAGCTGGCAGAGAGGACGGGGGAGGGCTGGGGCAGCAGGTCAGACAGCCAGAGTTGAGAGGTTTCCTGCTGGGAAGGACTGTTGACAGGTATGCTAAGAGTGAAGTAGAAGGCTGCCCTCTCTGCCCCCTCCCCCAAGTAGGGGTGAATAGCCTGGGTCCTGTCTGCCACCAGCTTGGGGAACTTGACCTCAGGAAGGAAGCTGCTCACCCCCACCCCCCTTCCCTTCCTAGTGCTGAAAGCTGCCTCAGGCCTGAGTCTCTCCAGATCTCTCCAGCCCAGCCCCCTGCCTGGTCCCCACCCCTCCCCCATCAGCTACCCAGCCTCACTGGCTTCTGTCTGAAGAGCTGCTGCCCCTTTTAATCTTCACCTTGCTGTGCCACCTCCTCACCCGCCCCACTGAGCTCCTGTGACAGGTGTGGGTGGGGGGTCAGGAAAAGAACACACCCTATCCACCAGCCCTTCTGGGAAGGGCCACCGGCTGCAGAGCTAAGCCCATGCCTAGTCCTGTTGGTCAAATGCCCACCCACTTCCTGCTCCAGGCAACTCCCTAAGGACTGACTCTGGTTCCCATTTGTCCACTTCAGAGAGGACTCAGCCTGAGGAGAGGTGTTACTAGTGGCACAGATCCATCCCTGAACAGCGAAGAAAGAGCTGGGGAGAGTGAGAAAGTCAGAAGGGGCAGGCTCAGTGACTCTCCTCGATTCGGTCTGGGAGGGAGGGAGGAGGGGGAGAAGGAGGGGGTTGTCCCAGCCTTCAGTATTGCCTTTGATTTTCCCTACTTTGTCCTGCTCCCCCAGACATAGACGAGTGCCGCTTGAACAATGGTGGCTGCGACCACATTTGCCGCAACACAGTGGGCAGCTTTGAATGCAGCTGCAAGAAGGGCTATAAGCTTCTCATCAACGAGAGGAACTGCCAGGGTGAGTAGACTTTGGCCAAGGGGAAAGCCTTGGAGAGGTTCTTGGGGTAGGAGAGCTTCAACCCGCCAGAGTCTGAGAAAGTCAGTAGACACTGGGGAGAGTTTCCGTAAGCAGTGTCGTGCTGCAAATTAACAAACCTATGCCTTCTCCCTGGCGGCCCAGCTCTACATGGGTGCACGTGGCTTGGCTAGGATTGAGAGATGGGTTCCACCCCCCTTCAGATCCTTGGCAGGGTCTGACGTAACCACACAGAGTGGCCCTGATCTGTAGGCATCAGATCTTGTAGTTCCTGGTTCCAAGGATTCTGAGTAGAGGCAGCGGGGGGGGGGGGGGGGGGGGGGGGGGGGGGGGGGGGGGGGGTAGGCCTTGCTGAATCACTGATCCTGGGGCTGCGCCATGAATAGGGACTTCCGGTGGAAGGGGAGAGCCATGGCCTCTCACTTGGGCCCTTCACCCAAGCAGGATCCCAGACTCCCAGGGTCAAGTCCCCCAAGACAGATTCCGTGGCTTGAACCTTTGCTTTTCCAGATATAGACGAGTGTTCCTTTGACCGAACCTGTGACCACATATGTGTTAACACGCCGGGCAGTTTCCAGTGCCTCTGCCATCATGGCTACCTGCTGTATGGTGTCACCCACTGTGGGGGTAAGCCAGCAAATCTGGACCCTCAGCCACCAGGTCCCTCTCACCTCCTCCCCCTTCAACTGAACAAGCCCCTGAGTTGGCTTGTGGCTATGGGCATTCCCCCGGTATATGTGCCATGCCTGCATCCATAATGATGAAACGGAAGGAATTACCACAACTGGGAACCAGGTCTCAGGGAATAGATAGCATCCTGCCTCTAAAATGTCTATCCCCCATCCAGATCACTTTCCCTTGACTCCCATCCTCAGCTCCCAAATTACACCCCCACTAGTAGACAGGGGCGGAAGCCTTTAAAAAGCCCATCAGCTTAGGCAGAGATACGGAAAGGAGGTCTTAAGTTTGAGGTCTTCTCGGGTCAGTTGTAGCCGTCATCTTGAAGTGCCCGGAACTCCAACCACAGGTCCGCTGTACTCATTGCCCACTCCCTGGCTCCTTCTCCTCCCCCACCATTTGTTTGTCTGTGTCTCCCTGCCCCTCCCCCAGACGTGGATGAGTGCAGCATCAACCGGGGAGGCTGCCGCTTCGGCTGCATCAACACTCCTGGCAGCTACCAGTGTACCTGCCCCGCAGGCCAGGGCCGGCTGCACTGGAATGGCAAGGACTGCACAGGTGGGCAGCACCCTCTGCTGGCCGCATCTGGAACTGTAGTTTCAGGGATCCTGGAAAGTGAGGCGGTCCATGTTGAAAGTAAGAGGTAGTAGGGGGTGAAGAACATAGCTATTTGAGTTAGAGACATGAAGTTTCCAGTAGATAACCCATTAATCCCTTTATCAGGCTCTACACAATTACAGTTATGCATGTAACTAATTCTGTTCCTCCAAATTAACCGACTGAGGGAGAGGCGGGGAATGGAAGGCCCTCTCCCGCTCAGGCCCCTCTCCCCGCTGCAGAGCCAGTGAAATGTCCGAACGGTCCTGGTGCCTCGAAAGCCATGCTCAGCTGCAGCCGGTCTGGCAAGAAGGACACCTGTGCCCTGACCTGCCCCTCCCGGGCCCGGTTTTTGCCAGGTACATAGAAGAAGTTACCAGAGGGCTGGCGGGGAGGAAAGACAGCTCCTCTGCTTCTCTTAGAGACATCCAACCAGTGAGGGTTGTGGGGACCAGGTCAGAGCTGTGACAGCCCCCTTCTCTCAGAGTCTGAAAATGGCTTCACGGTGAGCTGTGGCACCCCCAGCCCCAGGGCCATTCCAGCCCGAGCTGGCCACACCGGGAACAGCACAAACTCCAACCACTGCCATGGTGAGCGCCGGCCCAGAGGCCAGTTCCCGCCCTTCTCTTGCTTACTGACCCCCATTTCTCTTCTTCAGTAACCCCCTTGGCCTTACTTTTTTCTGGATCCCCTTCTTTGCTCTGTAATTCTTCAGCCCTGCTGCCTTGCTCCCTCTTCCCCTCATATCTGATTGCCTCGGCTTTTGTAATCCCTCTCCTCCAGCCAAGCCCCCAGCTTATTGCCCAGCTTCTCAATACCCTCTGCAGCAGCCCTCACCCCCACAGGGCCCCTGGGCTGCGCTGAGCTTCTACCATCTCTCTAGAGGCTGCAGTGCTGTCGGTTAAGCAGCGGGCCTCCTTCAAGATCAAGGACGCCAAATGCCGTTTGCACCTGAGAAACAAAAGCAAAATGGAGGAGGCCAGCAGAATCCTGGGACCAGGTTTGGACTGGGGACCCCACACTAGTAGGCTGTCTGCCCACCAAACCCTTCCCAGTCCTCAGCTCCCCTGCTTAGTGAGATCTCAGAAACCCCACTAGTACCTTGAACTCTAGAAAGAGCAGGGGCAAAAGCAGATTGTAGGTGTACAGCCCAAGAAGTCCCATGGTGTTCTCCGTACCAATTAGCGTCCTAGACTCAAAGAGCGTTGAGATAGCTGCAGGCAGAGATCCGGGGGGAAGAGTGAGAGTAGGAGTGAGAACTTCCTGTCCCCAGTGGGTGCCCTGGGGTTGACAAGGCCTTTCCCCCAGGTGGTGCCCCCTGCTCTGACTGCCAGGTCACCTTCATCCACCTCAAATGTGACTCCTCTCGGAAGGGCAAGGGCCGGAGGGCCCGGACCCCTCCAGGCAAGGAAGTCACTCGGCTCACCCTGGAACTGGAGGCGGAGGTCAGAGCCGAAGAAACCACAGGTAGGACTGGGAGCACTGCTGGAAAGAGGGCGGGAAGGTGCGGTGGGCAGAAATAGGGAAACCACGGGTCTCAGCAGCGAGGGGGGGTGGAACCTGTACTCGGGGCAGACTGTGCCTAAGGCCAAGCCCAGGAGCCAGTCCCTCACCTCCAGCTCCTGGCTTCAGTTCCGTCCTACTGACAGCCACTTTCTCTCCTCTGACTTCACACCACCATCTGCCACCAGCTGGCTGTGGGCTGCCCTGCCTCCGACAGCGGATGGAACGACGGCTGAAAGGGTCTCTGAAGATGCTTAGAAAGTCCATCAACCAGGACCGCTTCCTCCTGCGCCTGGCAGGCCTGGATTATGAGCTGGCCCACAAACCAGGCCCTGCGGCTGGGGAGCGACCCGAGCTGGTGGAGGCCTGTAGGCCTGGGCAGCACCGCACTGGGGCCAAGTGTGGTAAGGGAGCTTGCTGGGATACAGGGGAGTATGGGAGGGGGAGAGGCCCGGCTTGGGCCTGGCTCAGAGCAGAATACTTTATGGCCTCAGTTGCATCTCTCAAGTTGTGAGGCAGCCAAGACCCTCCTGCCCATCATCCTCTGCTCCTTGGTCCCAGGCTGCAGTCTAGAAGAACGACAGGTGGCACAACCAGTCCTCCTGCACGTGGCTTTGGCCTCTGATTCTTCCAAGCAGGATTCTGTTTCCAGAGATTCTCCTTAAATCTGGGGAAGTGGGAAGGGGAGTCCCAGGCCTGGGTGGTGGGAAATAGGGGCTGGGGTGGGTGGCTAGCGCGGCCGACTCTCCCTCAGTCAGCTGCCCGCAGGGGACGTATTACCACGGCCAGACGGAGCAGTGTGTGCCATGCCCAGCGGGCACCTTCCAGGAGAGAGAAGGGCAGCTCTCCTGCGACCTTTGCCCTGGGAGTGATGCCCACGGGCCTCTTGGAGCCACCAACGTCACCACGTGTGCAGGTGCCAAGGGAACAAACAATGCAGAGTGGGGTAGGGTGGGCACTGGGACGCCCATGGCCATGGGATTTCCCAAGGGCAGGCCCAGGCTCCAGGCCACTCTCCTAGTCAACATCCTGTTTGTGTGCCTCTGTCCCCTGATACTGGGTGACCCCAAAGGGATGACTAGGACCATCCCCATCAGAGTTGGGCCCTTGGTTCATTGCAGGTCAGTGCTCACCTGGCCAACACTCTGTAGATGGGTTCAAACCCTGCCAGCCATGTCCACGTGGCACCTACCAACCTGAAGCAGGACGGACTCTGTGCTTTCTGTGTGGCGGGGGCCTCACCACCAAGCACGAGGGGGCCACCTCCTTCCAAGACTGCGATACCAAAGGTGAGTAGGCTACTCACCCTACTAGGGCACCCTCCCGGTCCCCAGAGTAGACTTAGGTTTGTTGCATCATCTTCCCCAAACCAAGAAAGGCCCAGCTGCCTCATCACCACCAACGCCTTGCTCATAGGACCCATCCTGACCTACCACAAGCCACAAGCCTGGGAGTTGGGGACTAAGTAACAGTGCCAAGGCCCTAGCCGGGTAGCTCGGTCGGTTAGAGCATCGTCTTGGTATGCCCAGGCTGCGGGTTCCATCCCCAGTCAGGGTGTACACCAGTGAGTGCATAAATAAGCAGAGCAACAAACCAATGCCTTTTTCCTCTCTCTTCTCCACCTAAAAACCAATCAATAAAAATTTAAATAAATAAACAGCAGTGCTAATTACCCGTCCGCTTCACAGAGCTGTCGGCACTTTCCCCTCAACCCTACAAACAAGCTTCTATACAGGCTCAGCACTGCTCCGTGCCTGGAAGAAAAGGATTGGCACTGTGGCAGCCACACTGTCAAGTCTGCTTTCCCCTGGCCCTAAACTCTGGCGTGACTAGGAAAGGCTGGACTCTAGAAGGAGCTTTGGTGTCTGGGATGGTGTCTGGGTGTCCTACTCACCCCGTGCCCCAGAACTCCCACTTGCCTGCCACTTTAGTGCCCCCCCTCTCCTGCAGTCCAGTGCTCCCCTGGGCACTACTACAACACCAGTATCCATCGCTGCATCCGCTGTGCCATGGGATCCTATCAGCCCGACTTCCGTCAGAACTTCTGCACCCGCTGTCCGGGAAACACCAGCACTGACTTTGACGGCTCCACCAGCGTGGCCCAGTGCAAGAGTAGGTGGCAGGCCGCTGCAGAAAATGGGTTGGAGAGGCCTGAGGAAAATGGGCACAGGGAGAAGCAGGGTGGGGGAAGTAGCCCAGCAGGGAGCAGGGCTGAGAAGTAGATGGGCAGGCAAGTCTCACCCTCCATCTCTCCCCAACCCAGTCAGTCTCGAGACCATTTGCTGGGCTGGGCTCTGTAGCATCCTCTCCCTGGAGACAGGTAATGGGGAGGCAAAGACAGGTGAGGGGAGATGAGAAGGTACTAAAAGGGCAAAAGGGAACGTGGCCCCAGAACATGGAGAATAGATGATGTGTCTGATTTCCGCTTCAGAACTCTTCAGTTTCCCCACCCATTTCCCCACTGACTTCCCCTCTCTCTCTTGCCCTGTCCACTGGCCCGTGACTGCAGATCGTCAGTGTGGTGGGGAGCTGGGTGAGTTCACTGGCTATATCGAGTCCCCCAACTACCCAGGCAACTACCCAGCCGGCGTGGAGTGCGTCTGGAACATCAACCCCCCACCCAAGCGCAAGATCCTTATCGTGGTACCGGAGATCTTCCTGCCATCTGAGGACGAGTGTGGGGACGTCCTCGTCATGAGAAAGAACTGTGGGTGGCTGCAGAGCTGGACCAGGGAAGGGCAGTCCAAATCCGGTTGGGAGGGGGGAGAGGACACGGGTACAGGAAGGACTGGAGCAGTGGCGAGGGAGGCCTTGGGAGGGGAAGAGCCAACGGAGGGAGACAGCGATGATGCTGCCTGTTCAGTGGAGAGCAAAGTTAAAAAAGCCAGCTCTGGGACTAGAACTCCAGTGCTGTTAGATGTGCCACTTTCCTATTCGAGAGTTTTTGCTGTTCCGTTCACTTAAATGTCAAATATCATTCACCACATGAGTGCCTGGATGTCAAATGGGGTTGTGGAGTAAGTCCAGGCTGGTGGGAGACTGCGTGTGTATGTGGAGGGGAAGTTAGAGCAGTGTATGTGAGGGCGGTGTGTACCTAGGGGACAGCCTGTCAGCACGAGCCCCCCCTCCCACAGCCCTCACTCCAGGGGGGCTTGGGTGGCCTGCCCTGCTGCTCTCTTGACTCGCTGCTTGCCTTCCCAGCCTCCCCAGCCTCCATTACCACCTATGAGACCTGCCAGACGTACGAGCGCCCCATCGCCTTCACAGCCCGCTCCAGGAAGCTCTGGATCAACTTCAAGACAAGCGAGGCCAACAGCGCGCGTGGCTTCCAGATCCCCTACGTCACCTACGACGGTGAGCAAGGGCAGGAGAGCCAGGGAGGTGGGTGAGAAACGGGAGGCTTGTGGCTCTCGGGGGGGCAGCAAGGGGAACAGGCAGAGTTCCCACCCCCGAGCTTCTCCCTGTGGTTGACTTTGCAGAGGACTACGAGCAGCTGGTAGAAGACATTGTGCGAGATGGCCGGCTCTACGCGTCTGAAAACCACCAAGAGATTTTAAAGGCAAGTGAATACAAACAACGACAGCCAGCATTTAATGAGCGCAGAACAACGTGCAGCCAACAGGCCACATGCTCACATGAATATTCTCGTTCGATAATACACAATAGCTCTATGAATTAGGTACTTTCGTCATTCCCACTTTACCGATGAGAAACCCGAGGCACAGAGAATTCCAGAAGCTGCCCAGAGGCAAAGCTGGGATCTGAGCCTAAGCCCCCCTGACTGTATGTAGCGTCACCCACACCTTGGGGGCAGAGAACGGAAAGATGAGGTGAAATTTCCCCTACCTCTTCTATCAAAAAATATAGGGGAAATGCAGTGTAGAAAGATGCTTTTGTGTAAGTCCCTTCCTTCCCTTCCTCCTTCCTCAGCGCCCACAGAAACGCAGATTAGCAGAGTATTCCTCAGAGTTAACTCAGTACAGACCTCTTTTAAGGGAAAATAAATGTTCCCAACATTGAAGAAAGCACTAGATACCTGGGTCTTGTGGATCCCAGTTGGAGGAAAATTTTACTTAAGAAACTATAGTCCTAGTCACAGCCCTTCATAAATTATTAACTTAAAAAAGGTTTGTCTTGCCCTGACTGGTGTGGCTCAGTTGGCTAAATGTTGTCATGCAAAGCGAAAAGTCGCCGGTCCAATTCCCAGTCAGGGCACATGGCTGGGAGTGTGTGGGTTTGGTCCCTGGACGGGGAGTATAATGAGGTAGCTGATTGATGCTTCTCTCTCACATTGATGTTTCTCTCCCTCTCTTTTTCTCTCCCTTCTCTCTCTAAAAATAAGTAAATAAAAAAAAATTATATATATATATATAATTTTTTTTTAAGTTTGTCTCTGCCCTGGCCAAGTGGCTCAGTTGGTTGGAGCCTGGTCCTATGCATTAAAAGGTTGCAGTTTTGATCCCCAGTCAGGGCATATACCTAGGTTGCAGGTTCGATCCCCAATCAGGTGTGTGCCGGAAGCAACCAATCAATGTTTCTCTCTCATATGGACGTTTCTCTCTCACTCTCTCTCACTCTCTCTCTCCACGTCCCCCCTCTGAAATCAATAAACATGTCCTTGGGTGAGGAATAAAAAAATAAAGATTTGTCTCTATGGTTACTAATTTTTGTATTATCATCAAAATAAGGAACAGGAGCCCTGACTGGTGTGGCTCAGTTCGCTGAGCTGAAGGAAAGGTCACTGGTTTGATTCCTGGTCAGGGGACATGGCTAGGGTGTGGGTTTGGTCCCTGGTCAGGGTGCATACGAGAGGTAAAGGATTGATATTTCTCCCTCACATCGATATTTTTCTCCCTCTTTCTTCTTTCCTTCCCCTATAAATAAATAAAAATGTTTTTTAAAAAACAAGGGACATAACACAGATCTTCTCAGAACTTGCAAATGCAAAGAATACAAGTTCAGCAATGCTTTTTAAACATTCTTTAAAGCACCTGAACCCTTATTTCAAATGTGTTCTGGAACTCCAGTGCACAAAGTAGCAGAGCCCTTTGAGAGAAGTGAGGATGGGAGACTGGAAGCCCCACCTCTCATTCTGAAAATTGCTGGCGCGGGGGAAAGAAGACCAGCCTAGAAGCCAGGAGATGAGTCCTAGTGCACAGCACCTGGCACTGAGTAGGCTCCACACGGCAGGCCGCTGTTCTGGGCAGGGCGGTCAGGGGAGGCCTCCGAGGAGAGCCCTGACTGAGGTGAAGGACTCCCCGTCAGACAGTAGGGAGAGGAGTGATCTAAGCTAGGGAGCATGCGAGCAGTGTGGCCAGTTCCAGATCCCTGAGAAGCTAGTGTGGCTCTGCAGAATAAGGAAGAGCCGAGGAGGAGGAAGACAGAACAGGGCACAAATCGCACTTAGCCTATGGGCCATGTAAGGGACTTGGCTTTATGAAAAGTACCAGAGAAGTGTTTTAAATGGGAAAAGAACATGACCTAATTAAAAAATTTAAATGTCACTCTGGCTGGTGTGGGGAGAACCACCTGTAGAAACGCAGGACAGGCAGAAGCTGGAGCCCAGTTAGGAGGCCGCTGCAGTAGTCCAAGTGAGAAATGACGGGGACTCGGGTAGGCTGCCAGCCATGGAGGCAGCCAAAAGTGGGCAGATCCGGACACATTTTGAAGGTAGAATCAACAGGATTTGCTGTCGTTGTGAGCAAAAAGGAGTCAAGGGTGGCTCCCAGGACTGGGACCTGAGCAATGGAAGGGTAGGGCTGCCACTGACTGAGCTGTAGAATTCTAGAGGAACAGGTAGTGGGGGTGGGAATCCAGTTCGCCTCTGAGTATGCCCATTATACTTCAAGAGGGGTTCCTGCCGAGGTGATGCTGGGGTTCCTCTTTCCCATCACTGATGCTGTCATTGCCACCTGCCATCCTCTGCAGGACAAGAAGCTCATCAAGGCCTTCTTTGAGGTGCTGGCTCACCCCCAGAACTATTTCAAGTACACAGAGAAGCACAAGGAGATGCTGCCAAAATCCTTCATTAAGCTGCTCCGCTCCAAAGTCTCCAGCTTCCTGAGGCCCTACAAATAGTACCCCTATGCCCAAGACCCAGGTTTTGAAGACCCCACACTCCTTAGCCCTCAGAGCCGACAGTCCCCACCCTCAGATGAGGAACTCTGTTTTCGGAGGAAAAAAATCACTATATAGACCAAGAACTCTCCCTTTCTGTCTCTCTAGTTTCCTAGTCTCTCTGCCTCTCTCTCTCTCTCTTTCCCTCTCTCCTGTTTTTCCTTTTCCTACACCTTCCCTGGAAAAGCCTTTCAGTACTGGCTCTATTCCCCCTGAGGGGTGAAGGAACAGTACCCACTCTCCTCCCCAGCCACACTGCCCATTTTGCCATCTCACGTCCCTAACCCCATCAGCTTGTAAGGGTGCTAGAGGCCTAAAAAGTGGGTCTGCTGAGGAGTGGGGAGGGAGAAGAGGGGCTTCTGCCATTATACGGTTGTGCCTTACTAGTCTGGAGCCAAAACCTGCCCTGGCTATGCCCTGCCCCCAGGGGATTCTAACAGCCCAGGGTTCTCCCAAAGAAGTCGCTGACTTACAGGCTCACTGCCAGCGCTGGTCCTCTGGGGCGTCTGGTTTGAGCCCTGGGCCACCCAAACATCTGGCTTCCTTGTCTATACAGCTCCTCCACTCCTCCCCCTCATGTCTGCCTGGGGTCCAGTCTGTGAGGGCTTACAAAAGGCTCACACCACGGGGCTGGTGGACACCGGCTGAATGAGGAAGAGCAGCAGGCATGACCACGGTGGAAGCACTGCTTCACTCCCAAGAGAAGGACTCTAACTCTGCAGGACAGAAACCAGGTTCTAAACCATCACCAAGAAAAGGAAAAAAAAAAAGGAAAGAAACTATCATCTAAAGGACTAGACTACAGAACAACTGGAAGCCAGCCTCAAACATTAGTCCCTTTTCTTACTTGTCTTCCCTGGCCCAGCCATCCCCTCACTCCCACCCAAGTGCTCCCTGGGGGAGCCCTGGTCCCCTTGCTAAACGTTGCCCTTAAAGAAGCATGGCTGCTAAGCGGAAGCCAGCCTGGGCCTTACCTCAGAGTTGTCTTTCCCCTGTAGCCCCAGATGGCTTGTGGGCTCCACCAAAGAGGACCCCGCTCCGCAGCCAGCCCTGAGCCCTACCTCTGGCCCCAGGCTGTGGGCAGCAAGAGGAACATGTGTGCACTTGGCAAACCTTCCGCCTGCCCTGTCCGCATCTAATAAGTGCAATCATTTTGAGTCTTTCTGTGTTGTCTAGAGGGAGGGGTTTTTGTTTCCTGGTTTTGTTTTTGTTTTTCTCCTCTATTAGGACAACCCTATTTATAGCTTCCCAAGAGGAAAGAGTATATGTTTGGAGTGGAAGAAAAAAGGTTTTGAATCTCATGAACTTCGAGCGCTGGAGCATCTGCTCTCTCTACTCCTCACCCAGTGGCCATTTGGACTTCCCGAGCCCTCAGTGTGGGTGACCCAGGGCTGCAGCTCAGAGGTACCTGATGTGCAGGACAGTTCTGGGGACTTCACGAAGAGAAAGGAGAGGGACAACCCTACTATCCCTGTTCCTCTCCATGGATTCAGCATGGACCTCATGATTGTAGAAGCTGATGGAACAGGTCAGTGATTCTCCCCCAAGAGGGAAACCTCCATCTTCCCTGCCGTCATCCTGTCTTCCCCTGGTGTACACTGGAAGAGGACCAGGACAAACCCCCTGGGGATGGGGCTGACTGGCCCTGAGGCCAGAGGCAAGGCTGAAGAAATCGAGATTTGGACAGTTACCCAGGCATCAAGTTGTTTGCCTGACCTTGGCCATTCATTCCCTCTCAGAGTTGACTTCAAGCCTAGCTTCCTGAAGTACTGTTTTTCAAAAGAAGAAGAATCAAGTCCATGCCCACACTCCACCCACAATCCACCACTGCCTGTAAAATTATTTTCCATTTGCTACTTCCAGTTCCCCTAAAGCTATAGTGTTATCCAATCAGAGGCTACCAATTAACTTCTAGTGTTTATTTTATATTCTAAGTGACTGTCCCAGGCTATTGCTCCCTCAGGAGACTCAACACTAAATAAAAGAGCTCGACCACCTACCCTCTCCCCAGCTAGTAGCATTCACCAGCCGAAACAGCCTTGGGGTATAGGTAACCAGTGTCCCAGACGGATGCCCTGACATCTGTTAGCCAACGGTGTGGCTGTTAGGGGTGGAGTGTCTGGCTGCCTTTGCCTCTCTGGCTCCAAGAGGGTGCTGCTGTAAAGATCCAGAGTGGCTGCTTCCAAGCAGGAAAATGGACATTTAATACAAGTATCCATTCTTCGCAGGAAATGCCATGAATCTCCACCAGAAGAAGCTAACTGATTCCTCTCTCCCTATCATTTGCATCTCTCTCAGCCAGCTGCAGTGCTTCCCAATGTATGTCTTTAGGGTCTGGCTTTGCCTTGCCGTACATATACAAACATACTTCCTCCAGTCTATGGTTCTGGGGCCTGCAAATGATTTCCACAGTATGGCTTCTTACTGATGTCAAGCAAGACAGATCTTGGTGAGCAGTGAAGAACTGCTAATGTCCACCAAGTTTAATTTAGGTTCTCCAAGTTGGGGAGAGGGGATTAAGAACCCAGGCAACTGCTTGCTGAATTTATGGCAGAAGCCAGCCCTGGGGCATCAAACTAGGGATTAAGTGGACTGAATGAGGAGTCAACACTCAGGGACTCTCTAGGTCTAGGCCTTTACAAGTCAGACAGAAAAGGAAGTGGAAAGATGGTGTAAATGGGAATCCTTCCTGAATCAGCCAGAGGCCACTCTGCAGGATGGGTGTTTACAGGGTCTTGGTGCTGTGAGGTTTCATTTATCTTAGTCCAAAGCCTGCCCTGATCTGAGTCTGGGAATGGGAAACCATTTCTGCAGGGGCTCTGAGCACCCAGTGGTGCATATCAGAAGGGTACTTCTGTTCTCAGCAACATGCAATCCCCGTCACTTCTCTGCCTCCTCATTCTGTATTATTAGACCAGGCCTGTTCCCTAAACCTGAGGGAACTCAGAGTCGGAGGAAACTGACCAGTCTGCCCTAGAGCTCCCACCTGCCCCAAGCCTACAAATCCCCAGAGGCAGACATTGATTGAGCTGTAACTGCTCCAACTTCCCCAAAGTTGGTTTAGTTTGAGATGGTGGAGGCTCAGATTTGTTACTTGAGGTTCAGTAATACAGTCCTCATCACTGGCCCTAATAAAACTTTTTTACATCCGAGAAGTATTCTCCATATGCACGATGGAGGTGATTCTCAAATGGGTTAGGAGGTCATGTCTCAAAATGTTAGAAAACGTTATAGAGCGTTCGAGCTTTTCTATTTGCTGCTTAACCTCAATGTAAGAGGCTCAAACTAGGGGAAGGGAAACAAAGGACAACTAACCACAAGCAGTAAATAATGTTGGCTGCTTGGCTTACTTCATAAGCACAGTAAGAAAAAAGTGGATGCAAACAACACAAGGGTATTTTCAAATTCAACCTGTCTCAGCGGTAGCACACCCTGTCCTTGGGCGGTTTTTGGACTAGGAACTCTTTAAGAAAATATATGATTAGAGGGAAGAGAGTTCCCCGTTCTGTTATCAGCTTATCTAGACAACACAGACTTGTAAGAGTAATGGACAAGCTGACAACTATTCTTTTTTGTGAGCTGAACTGAAGTTTCAGATTAATCATTATCATTGTGGGAGGCTTTTTTTTCATGCAGAAGAAATCTCAAAATATTGTATTTATATATGCCTTCCACTGCTGCCGATATTGTAAGCATCCCCTACACAATCAACAATAAACAGTAAATGATGCAGTTCATAGACTATTTTGCACTTGGGGAAAAAATGTATCTGAACTTGTAAAAAGAAATGTTTGAATTTTGTATTGTCTTGTTTTTTAATTATTATTATTATTATTAAAAGACTAAACGAAACCCCTCAGCCTGGCATCTTTTCCTCTGTGTCAATAGCTTATCCTAGAGCTGGAAAAAGCTTTGAAGAGACAAAGTGTCTGGCTTCTACACAGGACTTACTCAAATTTTTCATTTATCCATCTTATTCCTAATGGTTTTATAATTGGGTGTAGGCTGAGAGGCCCCTGGGCCCCCACAAGCCTAGCTTGGGGACTGGGAAAAGCAGCAGTTATTTTGCATATCAATAGCAGACTATCCTGGCCTTCGTGGAGCCATGAAGGTGTTCAACCCATGAATTCAACCCACGATATAACTGGGAGGCAGCTCCCTGGGTTACAGGGCCTGCAGGAGAGCTTGGGGATGGTTCTCTCCACACCACAGGGCCACGCCTACCCGGACTGACAGCCAAGAAACGCAGAGAATATAGCAGGTGTAGCGACTGGGTGGATGGAGTCAGAAATGGGGTTATGGAAGAGGTTCCAGGCTGGGATTTAAACAAAAAGGCAGGCTGCCACGTGGGATGGGGACAATGCAGGACTATGGGGACATTTCGAGGTCATGCAGGAAGAAAAAGGACTCTCGCTTGGCAGGCCATGAGGAGGTGCCACGTGGTTTTAGATTAAGGACTGGAGTTCCCCAAGACAGAGCTGACGGTGCTGGGAACTGTGGGGGACCTGCCGGACCTGCCCAATGGAGCACAGACTACTGGGAGGAACGGGGAAAAGTGAGCTGCAGGCCTGTTCTCATCTTCTGAGATGCAGTACCCCTGCCTGGCCTGGTTTGGCAAGGGGAGGCAGGAGTGTGTGTGTGTTTGTGGGTGTTTTAAAGGGAGTGGGATTTAACAGCGACATTCCTCCATTACTCTAAGCCTGAATAACTTTTGAATAAATAGTTCCTTTTCTTTTTACCAAACTCTAACACTAAGAGCCACAGTTCCTAACATGATGGTGGCAGGCAAAGAACCACGGTAAAAAAATACCCCGGGGGAGGGAGTTTGTTTCTGTAACAGTATTAGAATTTGAAAAAAATTGTCTCATCTATTTTTAAAAGCAGTATCAAGAATCATCCTGAGGGGAATTTAGGGAGTAGGGGAAATTTAGGATATTGTTCCTCCTCATCACAGTGCCTTTCCCAAACTCCAGCCAAGCCACAAGTAGCTCAGACACCTCCCTAGTTAAGATACCCCATCTCTAGCAAAGTGCCTGCATCGACTCAGCGAAGGTTGTTCTTTTAATGAAGTACATTCTTAGCCATCAAACAGAATTCTGAAATACAAATCACTACAGGGCACAAAAGAGCAATGTCCAATCTCTTATAAATGAAGAATTACAATCCCAATTGCTAGGCTCAGATGACAGGTAAATCTTAATTGTTGCAACTTTATAATTGCCTGACATGAATTTTATCAGCTTTAATATCTACATGATGTAGCTAGCCACTTAAGAGGAACAAGGAAAAAATCTACCTGAGCAAAAGTATGGTGTGTTGGCCTACCAGAATCCTGAACTTCCCCTTTAGCATCTATAAAGCAAATAAGTGTATTCCTTCCACATTTACTGAGCTCCTGGTACATGCCAGGGATTGTACATCAGGCTATCATAGCTTGATAACAACAGCCAGTGGAGTATGGGTCTACCTGTATCAAATAGTCTTTACAGTGGGGTACATGAAGACTTTCCAGGGGGTAACTAGGCAAGGAAATCAAGCTGAGGAGCCCTGTCCTGGTGGCACAGTTGGTTGGAGCACCGTCCCATACACCAAAAGGTTATAGGTTCAATTCTTGGTCAAGGCGCAGGCCTAGGTTGTGGACTTGATTCCTGATCTGGCGTGTACAGGAGGTAACAGGTTGATGCTTCTCACAATGTTCCCCGCCCCCCTCTGTCTGTCTCTCTCTCCCAGGCTTCCTCCCTCCTTCCTTCTCCTTCTCTCAAATTATTAAACATGTCCTTTGGTGAGCATTAAACAAAGTAAAAAGAGAAATCAATCCAAGGAGAGTTTTAAGGGAATAAATTTCCAGATCCCCAACTGACAACTAATCTGAGAGCCGGCTGACACATTTGCGCACATTTCCATTCTGTACCCTCTTTCCCCGTGCCCTGTCATGGTTTACAGCAGGAAGGCAATCCCTCACCTCCACCAAATGTTAATGCATGGCCAGGGTGTAAAAACTGGGGAAGTAGGAGGGAGGGGTCGTTTTTTCCTTTGACTTAAACTTATTCCCATTATAATTAACCTTCTTATATATTTCAACTTATAAAATATTTACTATTTTCTACCTCCTTGTAAAAAATGAAATTATTTGTTAGCTGCTCAATCCAATGTTCTTTATTAAATATAAGAAAAAATTTGATCATGAAGTGTAACAAAATCATTGGAGTTACTTCTGATGTTTATACATGGTTGTTATTTAATTGTTCCCAAAAGCCAAAATCAGAGTCCCACACAAACACGTGCCCATATTTGCCAAGTGGGTAACATGCTTCTCCCTTCTATCCTACTCATCACTTAATAAATAACTAAGGGATTTAGCTACACATTATAGGCATTATCCCAAATTATATGAGAAATAGTACTATCTTGTGTTTAAAATTTTTATAATATTAATATTAGATCTATATAATTATGAAACATTTTTTAAAAAAATAGTCACTTATAATGTTAGTACTTTTTTAAAAACAAGATTTTTATTGCTCTGGCTCGTGTGGCTCAGTGGATTGAGTGCTGGCCTGCGAATCAAAGGTCACTGGTTCGATTCCCAGCCAGGACACATGCCTGGATTACAGGCCAGGTCCCCAGTTGGGGACATGCAAGAGGCATGTTTTTTAAAGAATATTAACATATCTATTTAAATTGAAGAATAAAGTCAAACTTTTTCCTTTAAATTCTGACTTGAAAGCAATTCTGACTTGAAAGCAATTCTGACTTGAAAGCAATTCTGACTTGGCTGATTACCATACAGGTAATTTCTACTATAGAGGTTTGAAATGAAGGCTGGTTCTGCTAATCCCACAAATGGCAAGTATTTTCCACACTGAAATAAATCTGCACTCCAATATTTTAACAAAAATATCCTGCATGCATGATATAATAAAAAATAGTGATGGAAAGATGAAAATCAATATCTGATTCAACTAGGTGCTTCTGAGTGAAAAGAATAATAAAAGATAATAATCATTTTTATAAGACTGTGAGACTAATAAAACAGGTAACAAATCCTTTCACAGGTTCAGTGGTTTCCAATTCTTTGCTTTTAATAAAATTAAAGAAATACTCTATTTGATAGTACTTGATAAGAGTATTTGGTAATAGGACACTTTATGATTGCTGTGATGTGATTTAAAAGCAGTTCAGACTAGAGGAATATCATTATAACAAATCTCTTCCTTTTCCAATTACTATGTGAACAAGGTTTCTTAGCAATTATGTCTATAAAAATAAAAAACAGAATATTACCATTAGGTAATATTTATCCACAAATACCTGAACTAATTGAGGAGAAACACTATATTTCTCACTGAGATATATTTTCAATTAAAATTGTACTTTTTAGGTTTCATAAGTTTAAAAAGATGTTTATGTTGTTTAGTAAGTTGTGTACTAGTAATAACTATGACAATTCAATTCACAAAACTTGTTAATGCCCTGGCTGGTGTGGCTCAGTGGATCGAGTGCCAGACTGTGAACTGAAAGGTCACTAGTTCGATTCCTAGTCAAGGCACATGCCTGGGTTGTGATTTTGGTCCCAGGGCAAGTACGACAGATAACAGTTTGATTCTCACACATCAGTGTTTCTCTTTCCCTCTTCCTCTCTCCCTTCCCCTCTCTGTAGTAATAAATAAATAAAATCTTAAAAAAAAGAAAATGTAGATATCAAAATGAATAATGGGGTATATAGCTCTTTAAAATTCTTTTATGGAGTCCATTTTAAAAAAATGCCTTAAGACCACTAGCCCATATGGTATATTGCAGGGGTGGGGCTCCAAGGCAGTACAGAAGCTGCTAGAAATGATCTTCCATCCTCCACTTCAAAGTGTTTTCCTCACCAGTTCTCTCGAGCACCTGAAATTACCTACCATCACAATCTTACTACTTCAAACTGAGACACTGGTTTCCCGGAATTGTTGTTAAATGAGTATTGGAAGAGGTGACTGGCTACTCACATCAGATTCTGCAAGGAATGTGAGAAAGGACAGATGCATATTTTATTATGGAAAAAGGTGGCGGGGCAACAAACTAGGACAACCTGAATTTTATTCCCTGCTCTATTTCTAATGAGTAGTTGATGCCACAGGACAAGCTACTTTCTCCCTCTCCACATCCATGTAAAGTGACTTGCTAAATTTCCACCCTAGTGGTCAAGGTGTTTCTCTTTTTCTTTCTGACTGTTTACTTCTGTGACAAGAGATGTATAAAAGGTTAATTATTAACCATAAAAAAATGGGTCATCAACGGTCACTCCCGTGGGTGGTGGGTGCCCACCAAAACTGAGAACCTGATTAGAACTCTGTCCCCAGGCCCGTTTCTGGAAACGCTGAGCCACAACAAAGACGGGGAAGAGGGAATGTCTAAAATTGACGGGGAGCACCCGCCGCTGTGGCTCAGTTGACTGGGCATTGTTCTGCAAACTGAAAGTTTGCGGGTTTGATTCCCGCTCAGGGCACATGCCTTTGTTGCAGGTTCAGTCCCAGTTCGGGGTGTGCACAGAACGCAACCGACGATGTTTCTCCCTCACGTCCATGTTTCTCTCCCTCTCATCCCCTCTCTAAAATACATACATTAATTTTAAAAAATTAAAATTGAAGGGGAGGGCTTCTGGTTAAGCTCTTCAGACTGGGAAGGAGAATAAGGTATCAATGCCCCTAGTGGCGTGTTTAGCCACCATAAGCCCCAAACCCAGTACTTTGTAAATGTAGAAATATTTACAAATCATCAGAATACTTCTTTCAAACTCTTTTACATTAAATTGTTTGCGGCTGTAACCGGGTGGGGGACACGGAAGAAACGAGTTAAAGTCTCAAAAGGTAGCGAGGGGAAAGTTTCTCACCTCGCTCTTCCAGGCACCCAATTCCTCTCTTAACAGGCGACCTTTACTAGTTACTTATCTAATGCCTCTCCTCATTTACTGATTTTTAAAGATTTTATTTATTTTTAGAGCGAGGGTTGGGAGGGAGAGAAACATCAACGTGCATCCGCCTCCCGCGCGTCCCACAGGCGGCCGGCCCGCACCCCAGGCACTGCCCCGACCGGGAGTCCAGCCAGCGACCTTCCTGTTCGCAGGCCGACGCTCAGGCCACTGAGCCACTCCGGCCGGGGCTCCGTTTTCGTTTTCTACCAAGATCTCACTCTGTTTCAATTTTTCCTTAGATTTCTGAGAATGCTTCAGAAGTAGCCCCTTCCTGGTGGGAGGAAGGAACTAGTAAAACGGCTTGGTTTTGTTCACTCCACGTTAGCCTACAGGGGGTGAGGCTGACGGGGGAATGAGACTGAGAGAACCCAAGAGGCCCGTCAGGGGGCCCTCCCCAAAGAATAAGTGACGATGAAGTCCCTCAAGGGTCCTCAACGTCATCCTTTTCCACCAGGAGCGAGGAGTACCTGCGATTGCTTCCTTCCGGGGGCTGGCTCGAAGGTCGAGGCCCGCGGACTGTGCACTGTAAAGCGCTTCGGGCCGGCAAGGCGCAGGAGGATGCCTAGGGCTCTGAGCCCCGAGGACTGGGGCTGCGGCACCCGTGCGGGCGGTGGGACCCTCGGAAACCGCCTCCCGCACAGACCGCCCCCTCGCCCTTCCGGTCTCCTGAAGTGCACCTGCTAACCTGCAGGCCGCCGACGGAACAGCGCGCTCCCCACTCCCCCCTCAGGTCTCGGGTGTACGTTCCTCACGGCTACGGCGGCGACCCAGCCCGCACGCAGGTCCAGGCCCTGATCGACGCGTCGTGGCGTCATCACGCCCTCCCCAGGCGCTCGGCCTCGCGGGCAGTGCGTCACCCGGCCGGGGGGCGGGGATTGCAAAGGGCACGGTCGGAGCGCGGCCGGCGGCGCTCCGGGGGCCCGGGAACCTGGATAAATAGGACGGCAGCCGCGGAGCCTGGGGGTCTGGGGTGGAGCGTGCCCTGTGTTTTGTGTACGGGTTCCGGGGCCCGGTAGAGGCGCGCCAAGAGGAGAGGAAAGTGCGGTGGCCCTGGAACCTGGATATCGCGCGAGGCAAGCTGCGCGCGGGCGGGCGGGCTATGGCGCAGGCGGGTTGCGGGGCCGGCGCTGGTAGCGGGGCCCGGTGCATGGCGGTCTGTCGGCGGAGTCGCCCTCGGGGGCTGTCAGGTTGGTGGCTCTGGGAAGTGTGGGTCCACCGCGCCCAGGTGGGAGTCCGGGCGGGCGCAGGGCCCCGAGAAGGTCCCGAGCCCGTCGTGCCCACCCTCCTCCGACCCTAGCTCGGTGTCCGGGCCGCTGGACGGCGGCCTGACCCTTCCCCCACCCCGGATGCTGGCCCCCATCCCTCCCCTGTATTCTGCCCTGCGACTCCTACACCACCATTCCCATACCTTACTGGGTGACTGCGCCCGCCTCCACCTCCGTGACCCCACGTCCCGCCAACTGACCCTAAGACCTCACCAGGTAACCCTCAATTCTTGGTCATTGACTCTGACAACCCAGATATTTCCCCAGCACTGCCCAGGGACCCCACCAACTCAGTGAATCCCTCGGTTCTAATACAGTGACTCCCGATCCGAGCGAGATCACCACACCCTTCCTTGATGACCGCAAACCTTTTCAGTGACCCCCACTGGTCCAGTAACCCATCCAATTGTACTGCGTTCCCTCACAAACTTAGTGACTCTTAAGCCTTACTCCAGTAGTTTCCCACCCAGTCATCTTCCACAAACCCTTAATATCTGATCATCCCGTCTTTACCCTGTTACCTCATGATGCTCATTCCATGTTCCCCCTTCATCCTAAAGTCATCCCACTGACATCCCTCTGTACCCCAGCCTCCCAGTGTCAATCAGCACATGACTTAAAAGTGCCCTAGCACCATGCCGGTGCCCAGGAAGATATGGAGATGACTGTTAAGTAGTAATAGTTGAAGGCATCAAAGAATTCTGGATTGAGTGTGTGGGCCCAGATTCAAGTTCCTAGCTCCGCCTGTTAGGCGAAATGGGAGAAGCCCCTGGCTCACTCTGGATGTCAGTTTCTCATCTGTATTATAATAAGGTTGGGTTAAAGGATCTCAAAGTTTGCTTCCAGCTGTGAAATTCTGAAGTTCTCAGTTAACATCATATTTGTTTGCAATCCAATCATTGTTGTGCCCCTCCCTAGGAGTTTATTCTTGTAACCTCACCCCAGGGTCCACTTGATTAATGAACCTTATGCTCTCACTCCTGTGACCCCCTACACTTGATATTCCATACGCATTTCCCTTGATCAGGCCCCATCAGTTAACATGTTTGCTGAGCAGGACAGCAGAGTGCTTCAGCTCCAGTCATTGATGTGGTAAGAGACCTGGGTTCTAGAGTGACTGTAGCCTTTCCTTCAGCCATGGGTACACGTGGCATACCTCAGGCATACCATTCAGCCTCTCCGAAACCTCAGTCGCCACCTCTGCGTGAGAATAATAGTGATACCTGAGATAATGCATGCAAAGCATTTGACACCTTGCCTGTCCACATTTACTTTTCAGCAACCCCAAGAGGTGGTTGTTATTACCTCCACCGCCATGTTCCATTTTTGTTTGTTTGTTTTGGGTTGGCTTTAAACAAATGAAGAACCTGAAACTCACACAGATAAGTGCCAGAGCTGGGATTTGAACTCATTCTTCAAAACACTTGTTCCATTACCTCTTTTGCCTCAAACCTACCTAGTTTTCTAGGTCACCATCAGCCTCTTGTTTCTTATTTTCTAGTAATTCCTAAGCCCAACATCAACTCATTCCACAAACCCGAAGGTTTCTGTTACCCCCATTGTTCATGACTTTTGACCCCATATGCCCTGAGACACCTTTAATACCTCTCTTCCTTCTTTGTCCAGATACCCTCTCACCCTACAAGTGCTTGGAGCTCCATTATCTTACTTTAAGATGTCTCACACCTCATTGGCACTTTAGCCCAAATCCTCTCATCCTGTTAAGTTCCTTACCCTCAGGAATTCATATTTTTTTTTTAAGGATTTTTTTTTTTTTTTACTTTTTGACAGGGGAGGGAGGGAGAAAGAGAGGGAGCGAAAAATCAGTGTGTGGTTGCCTCTCGCACACCCACTACTGGGGACCTGGCCCACAGCCCAGGCACATGCTCTGACTGGGAATCAAACCAACGACCCTTTGGTTCAAAGGCCCGTGCTCAGTCTAAATAGCTACACCAGCCAGGGCCAGAATTCATATGTTCTAAAACCTCTAGTCCAGCAGTCTTTCTTCATGTGATGTCTTTCTGCTTTCAATCTCTTCTCAGTGTTCTAGCTGCCTCCTTTCTACCATCCTCAGCCATGTCCTGTTACCCAAAACTTATCTGTAGTTCATCTAGTGATCCCGTCACCAACTAGAACATACACATCCTCCCATCCTAAGATCCTCCTTTTCACACCCTGTCCAACATGCTGTGAGACTCTGCCTCCGATTCCTGGATCTCATGGTATTTTCCTCATTTTCATCAGTGATGTCCTTTTTAAACTGGAATCATCTTTCACCTCTTCCCTCCACTTGTGTCCGTCACTTCTCAGCAGTGACTTTTTCCTGCCTCCCTCTTATTTTTCTCCCAGCCATGCTCACCAATCTTGATGACATGGGTTACAGTGTAAACCTCCCTCCCTTCCCAACTCTGCCCTTCTTCCACTGTCCTGTGCATCTAACCCAGGACCACATGAACAGCCCCGCCACTCAGCTCTCCTTCCTTCACACAGCACTGTCCAAACCATTGGTTTCTTTGGTTTGTCCAAAGAACTATACTTTTCCTGGAAAGTTCTGATAATAGATCGTCAAGATCACAGTCCTTTAGGTAGCAATAAGAGGGGCCTTAGAAATTCTTCTGAATCAGTCAAGCCTTGTCTCCTTGACCCATTCCCACGGGTCCTGTCTTGTTTATGAAACTGGTTGCTGTATATGCCCTCAGGGTGGAATGCTTTGAGTGTCAGCTTCTGCCTGCATTGAATTAGCTCCATTGTTTTACAAGCCCAGGGAGCGCTTTCCTAGCTTTCGTATGCCCTCCCACCGGAAGACTACATGGTGAGTAGCAAAATGTGACCTTAAAGATCCCTGTCTAAAAGTCTGTTCTGCGGGTCACCGAGTTCCCAGGTCTCCTATGATGTACTTATTGACTCTACAGCAATAAATACAACTTGAGTTAAGGAAGGGGTAAATCCTGGGGTCTGTAAATTATGTGGATTTATTTTTTAAAAGGCGTTTTTGCCCTAGGCTTATTTAATCTTTCTTAGGGCCCAGTCCATATTCTGCCTTGTGTCTTTGGTATTTGTGCACTCACCTCACCCCCACCTCCCAACTTCCACTGTGATTTCTTTGAGAACAGAGACTGGGTTTTCTTTACCTTCTGTCATCTGAGTCCTGACCTTTGTATTTAGCAGCTAGTCAGTAAAGATTTAAAGGATCGAAGGAACACATTCAGAAATTTAGCATCGGTACAAACAAGTGAAAACAGCTTACTTATACTTTCATTTTGTAGCCACAACAGCCCTCTCCCCAAATCCTTCCACAGGTGACAATGGGCAAGTCCCTTGATTTTAACAGGCTGGAGATTAGACACCTTTTTTTTTCTCCAGTCATTGTTCCAGTGAGGGAATGGTGTAAGTGCTCGTTTTCACTGTATTTCTGGTGAGATTAGCAGTTGGTTGACATAGTTGCTAGAATACTGTGGTTATAAGGTCAGGGTCTGTCAGATATAGACCATTTCCCCAAAACACAGCTAGATGTAATATTTAGTGGACATTACAGACACAGAATAGAGGAAACAAATTGACAAAGTGTTGGTAATTGTTAAAGTTGAGTAATGGGTTCTTGGGGTTCATTATACTATTCCTTCTTCTTTTGTGAATATTTGAAATTCATATTAAAATTATTTAAAAAATAAACAGCTGGATGAACAAGTGAGAGTTAGCTCAGTTTCCTGGAAAACACCTCGGAGTAAATGAGCTGCTGTTGCGGAGTCCGTGCCATTGTGTAGGTTAGTGGTGTACTTAGTCCTGGCCTGCCTGTGACCTCTTCTGTTCGTGACACAGCAGGATGCTAAATACAAAAATTGGCACCCTGGAGAATTCTGTGCCTAGTGGCCTGGGAGTTGTAACATCCTGGCAGCAGGCACCTGTGGTTCCAGTCCGTCCCTGCTTCCAGCCCAGGTGTGGTTTCTAGTAGGAAAGGACCAGACTGGACCAGGGGAGGTGAGGCAGCAAGGGAGGTGAGAGGGAGTTCAGAACTCAGTTAGGTTCTTCTGGCCTAAAGCCTTTAGATTACTGGAAGACCCTAAAGGTATGGAGTTTCTTTCATTTACTCATGCATTCCACAGATGTCTAGTGAATGTCTGTTAGGGCCAGGTACTTTTCTAGTAGTTGAAGATAGAGCAATAATAAAACAAAGTTCCAGTAAAACTTAAGGAGCTCACCTTTTAGGGAGTGGATGAGGGAGAGACCTACAATAAACAAATAAGGAAAGTATATACTGAGAAAGTTAAGCACAGAAGGGAAATAGAGAATACCAGGAGCCAGGATATTAGATTTCAAATAGGATGGTCAAGGGAGGTCTCACTAAAAAGGTAACATTTGAGCAAAGACCTGAATGAAGTTAAGGGGTGAGCTGAGCATATGTGTGGAGGCAATGTATTCCAGTCAGTGGGAACAGCAAGTAGAAAGGTCCTGAGGCAGGAGATTGCCTCGTATGTTTGGGAAACACGAGGATTCCAGCCAGTACGGCTGCAGCAGAGTGAGAGAAGAAACAGCTGGAGATAGAGGATGGGAACGGATTGGTGGCAGCTCATGTTGGACATAAGCACTGAATTTTAGTGTGAACTGTGAGTGAGACGAGAGCCATTGGAGGGTTCTAGGCGGGTAAGTGATGTGAACTGACATAATGGATCATTCTGGCTGCTGTGCTGAAAATTGTAGGGGCTGAGAGTGGAGAAGGGAGACTGGTTAGGAGGCTGCCACCGCAGTGCAGGCAAAAGGAGGTGGTGGCTCAGGCCCTGAGGAAAGCAGTAGACAAGTGAGAAGTGGTTGGATTCTGGGTATGCAGGGTGGGGTGAAAGTAGGTTTACAGCTGTTCATATGGAAAATAATACAAGAATAAACTGTGTTTCATGTACTCACAATTGTAAACCTACTTTTGCCCCACCCTGATTTTGAAAAAGGAGCTAACAATTGCTGATGGATTGGATGTAGCATGTGAAATATTATAAATAGAGAAGTTAAGGATAGCTCCCTCATTTTTGGGCTAAGCAACTGAAGGATGGAGTTCTCATTTAGTAAAATTGGGGAGTCTGGAAGAGGGGAGGGTAGTGAGAAGGGGGAGATAAGGAATTCACTTTTGAATACGTCAAGTTTGAGGTTTTCTGGATGTTGGGATGTTGAGTAAGCAGTTGGATCTCCAGGTCTGTTAGACGTCAGTAAACAGCTCTCCCGGGAACCGAAAGGACACCATTACTGGGTCAGAGACAAAGGGGTGTGGTGGGGAACCCTGGATCCGCCACCATGTAGCTGTGTGATCCTTTGGGATTCCTCTGGCAGCTGTGGCCTCTGCCTCTTCATCTGTAAAATGACTGTTTAGATGAGACGTGAGCTGTCTTAGCCCCTCCCCTTGTGAGGGTTGATGAATTAGTACTTAAAGAAGATAATATATCTGTATATCTGAAATTACTTTGCAAATTGCTGAGCTCTACATAAGGTGACAGCGTTGGTGTTAAGATTTTTCCTTCACTAAAGACTGCCTCTCATGGGCACTGTGCTGGGCCCACGTGTGTGATGACAGAGATGATGGCTCCCTGCTTTCAAGCTGCCTGGTGCAGCCTCACTGCTAAGTGCAGGGGGGACAGGCTGGAGTCTGCTGATCTGGTGTGCCATCAGCCATGGAAGCCTTGTTATCGACCTGAGTCTATGAGAAAACAGTGAATATGGATTTCAGAGCTGAGGCAAGGTGGTGCTTCAGTTGAGGAAAAAGTGGTCATCCTAAGTCAGACGGGGAGAGTTGGGGTGGTGCGACTCAGTTCCTTCCCTCCTCCACTCTTTCACCCAACATTTACTCCTCTGCTAGGGACTTCTCAAGGAACCCAGAGTTCTGCAGTAGACGGAAAGCTTCAGCTCTGGTCTCAGGAGTTGCAGTTGCATTTAGTTCACAATAAGTGGAGCTGATTTAGGATTCGAATTTGAGCTAAAAAGCTCAGTTAGCTATGTGACCTAATAATATTATTCACTTAGTATCTGTGGGCACATTCTTTGTTAGGTGCTGATTAACTTGAAATCCGTGCTCTCCAGGAACTGAAATTACAAGCAGTATAATAGAAAGTAGGAGTGTGTTATTGCCCCTGCGCCACCCCAAAGAGTCAAATTTAAGGAAAACGTATCGTGGCACATTAATCTCACAGCATCTGGAAGCACAGTCGCTCCACTGAGTTCACCCTGTGTCATTTAGCTGTCGATGTTTATGTTGTAAAGAGAGTGTCGGACCAGGTGAACAAGACTAACGGAGACACAAGTCCAAGTGCAGCTGAAGCCATTGTCTTAACTGGTGGCATTAAGCTGACAAAACCTCAGATGCTTCTTGCCTTGCCCACTATCAGTAAAGGAATAGAAATGTGAGGATCTCACAAATGCTGAGCAGTTGTCTTGCTGGTAGAACTGCAGTGTCGAGTGTGACGTTCAGAGCCTCGCAGCACGTTAGACGCCGCAGCTGGAAGCCAGAGTGCCGCTTCTAGTGCCTCCGCGTTCGCACTCACCCCGAACTCGCCCTCGGTAAATGCTTCATCTCCAAGAAGCCCAGATACAACTTTTGTGCTTGGCAGTGTTTCTTACTGCATAACCTGTTATTTGTTGGAAGTTTTTGCTTCTCTGGGATTTTGATAAAGCATGAGACCCATGCATTTAAGATAAAAATCAAGGAACTAGGGGGCTCTTTGAGATTGTAGAATTGACCTGAGGCTTAGATGTGGTGGGGGTGGCAGGGGTACCTGAGCCCAGAGTTCTCTTGGTCTGAGATCAACCTCTTAACCTAAGACATACTGTCCTAAGATCTTTAGAACAGTGAGGAGGAAGGCAACCCCTGCTTAGTCACCACTCCAGCCAGACCGTAGCCAGGCTGGGACATGTGGTAAAGCCAGTATGGCCTCAGGCCCCATATAGATTTCCTGTCACCTCATGCTCAGCTTGATCAGCTTTCCAGATGATACTCCAGAATGGCATCCATGAATTGTGAAGCTAAGTTTTCAGGTGTGGTTTTGCTGCAAACCTGTAACATCATGGAATCTATCCTGTCAGCACTGAACTAGCCATACCTCATTAGCAGAGAATCATAAATATTCCTGTAGCCAACGAAAAGAGTACAGAGCATGCTTTTTTTCTTTTCTTTTTTTATTTTATTGATTATGCTTTTACAGTTGTCCCATTTTCCCCCTTCACTCCTCTCCACCCTGCCCACCCCCTCCCACCCACATTCCCCCCCTTTAGTTCATGTCCATGTGTCATAAATTCTTTAGCTTCTACATTTCCCCTACTATTCTTACCCTCCCCCTCTCTATTTTCTACCTATTGTCTATGCTACTTATTCTCTATATCTTTTCCCCCTCTCTCCTCCTCCCACTTCCCTGTTGCTAACCCTCCATATGATCTCCATTTCTGTGGTTCTGTTCCTGTTCTAGTTGTTTGCTTAGTTTGCTTTTGTTTTAGGTATGATTGTTACTAACTGTGAGTTTGAAGTCTTTTTTTACTGTTCATATTTTTGATCTTCATTTTCTTAGCTAAATCCTTTTAACATTTCATATAATAAGGGCTTGGTGATGATGAACTCCTTTAACTTGGCCTTGTCTGAGAAGCACTTTATCTGCCCTTCCATTCTAAATGAAAGCTTTGCTGGATAGAGCAATCTGGGATGTAGGTCCTTGCCTTTCATGACTTGGAATACTTCTTGCCAGCCCCTTCTTGCCTGCAAGGTCTCTTTCGAGAAATCAGCTGACATTCTGACAGGAACTCCTTTGTAGGTAACTGTCCCCTTATCTCTTGCTGCTTCTAGAATTCTCTCCTTCATTTTTACCTTGGCTAATGTAATTATGATGTGCCTTGGCGTGTTCCTCCTTGGGTCCAACCTCTTTGGGACTCTCTGAGCTTCCTGGACTTCCTGGAAGTCTATTTCCCTTGCCAGATTGGGGAAGCTCTCCTTTATTATTTGTTCAAATAACTTTTCCACTTGTT